>NNCF01132831.1:19317-38365 GCA_002313205.1 Laupala kohalensis
ATTCACGATCTATTGTTACAATAAACACTTTGCCCCTATACTTTTCTTTCTTTGTAGGTCACCGTTGAAAGACATCTGAGACAAAAAAAAAGATGTCTCCTTGTTTGTTTCCTTCCTTTTGAAGTGAGACGAGGCGCATGAATCACTAAAAACATGTTGTTTTCTCTTTGACATCTCCCGTCGCATTTACGCAAAACCAGTCCAAACGAATTGTTCCCGAATATTGTTTATAACAATAATATTAACTGATAGATACAACTTAAATCATGTCTCGTAATCATTATTACAGTTCAAATGGATGTGAGTTAAAACGATTGGTTCCACCTTAAATCGTGAAGAGCTCTACCGGTACGTCAGTGTACCACTGCGCATTTACCAATCATTCCTACCATTACATCTTTTTATTCCGAAGCAATTTTTATACATTATTAAAAACATTTCCAACTCGTCTACATCGACAATATTATACTCCAAGTCGTCTAACTTATGCAAAATGGCTGCCTAACACGAATTGCCAACTTATATCCAAATAAATATTAATAGTAGTCACAAAAGCGACTATTTTTGCTGTATAAAGAAATACAAAAGTTAAATAACACAACGAGGTGATGTTCGCTCGACGCAGAAAGTACGAGAGCAAAAGTGAAGTGAAGTGAAGTGAATCGGTGGTCGAGGTTCGCGATGGATTTAAGTTAAAAGAAATTGGATAGTGTTGCCAACATAAGGCGAAGAACTCTCATCATTATCCTTACGGGCGATGGCGCAGTATAATCGTTCATAATCAATGATTTATAGTCAAGAGAGCAGCGGTTGCAAACTGCAAACTATGACCACGTTAAGGAATATACTCTAATTCACTGCTTGTTCTACTTTACAATTAACAAACAAACAAACAAACACTTTGGTTTTTTCATGTTTTTTTTCTTGGTTTCTAAGATGAGAGAATATGAAACGAATATCAAATGACGCGTGCGAAGGAAGTCGTTAGTGTTGGAATAAGGAACTATACTCAAAGTCACGATACACTTTTGGTCTAAAACTATTCAATATGGCTGCCTTAAACAAATTGCCAACCTCTACGAAACAAATCCTTCAAACTCACTCGTCACGATTTCAAGGAAAGTGTGGTAGGAAAATTTCAGGAAAAGCTTGGTCACAAAGAATTTAATCCAAATAAATATTAATAGTAGTCACAAAAGCGACTATTTTTGCTGTAAATAAATACAATTTGATAGCACAACAAACAAAGACACAAGGTAACATTCGTTCCACACCTTTGATACAGAAAGAACAAAACAGCACGACAAGACCCATCAAGTGAATTGAATTGTTGTCAGAGGTTGGCTATGAATTCAATTTAGAAAATATTTGCCAACAGAACGCGAGGATCCCTTATCATTACTCTTATGGACGGTGGCGAAGTAAAAGCGTTGGCTACACTGAGTACAAGCACTATACCAACATCAATAAAACCAGATAGACTGACAATAAATAAGCAAATAAATAAGCACGACAAGACCCATCAAGTGAATTGAATTGTTGTCAGAGGTTGGCTATGAATTCAATTTAGAAAATATTTGCCAACAGAACGCGAGGATCCCTTATCCTTACTCTTATGGACGGTGGCGAAGTAAAAGCGTTGGCTACACTGAGTATTAGCACTATACCAACATCAATAAAACCAGATAGACTGACAATAAAAAAAGGTGTAAATAATTTATTGTAAACGTTGTGGACAATAAAGTAATTTACTGCGACTAATGCAAAATAAACTAATGAACACAGAGCATTTCCGATCATGTCTTATTTTATTCTTAAGTTGAATTTCTCTTAGAAGCAAAGTATGATGAATAAGGAAGTGGGAGAGGAAATATTCCTACTCACGAGACATTTTGGGTCAGCGCTGTCATTGCAACTTATCTGAGACCGCGGGGGCCATTTCCAATACACGGGAGGGAGTTTGGCAAGATGGCGCTGGACGAACGGAAGTTATGGTCGTCCGTATTTATTCGCATCAACAAATTTGTTACTTGGAGCTGTAAAAATTAAATAGTATATTACTTTGTTTTTTATTGTTCTTATACTTAGAATTATAATAAAATGTTTTCATATTGCAAAGTATGATGGGGGTAATTCTGAACACAATTTTCCATTTTCCTCCCACCGGAGGACATGTCACGTCAAAGATTGTGACACAAAATTCTCTCCCCCAACTTTTCATGAAACAGTTGACGCAAAACCTACTGTGTCACTGGCGGATCGCAAAAATAAAGAATGTTTCAATTGGACAGAGCTTATTTACTAAAAAAAACATTGGATGAGTGCTTTGATACAAATGTGTTTCAAATGAGAAGTTCATTCGGTTATGTTACGTCCAAGGGATTTGAGGCAATGAACAGTCGACGGAGAGATCGCAAACTCATCCAACTAGTGAAATGCAAAACCATTGCACATCCTTTTTCTTATCTACATTTTTCCATCTGCAGCATAAGAGAGTGACAAAAAATATCGTAAAAATGTGAAGTAAATCTATGTTCGTTGTACACAGAAATTGATGTATTTTCGTATCTGCAGTTTGCGTTTGCTGTCCTCCCATGTATTTTATCATTATCATATATTTCATTTCAGTTTACGAAGAGTGTATTGTACGTCTGCTTGGTCCATTTACACTGCTAACTATTATTCAAGCTTCTTGAAACAGTAAACTAAATGCGTAAGTGTAGCAGGCTGAAATTACTTTACTGCGTCTATACCAAACGACAATTACAATGGACTGAATATATATTAAAATAGAGAATCTCTGTCTCTCTCTCTATAACTGGATTCACCTCACTGACTGCTGCTCTCAAGTCCGCTACGCCAAGTGAAGTGCCGCTTGAGCGACGACTGTAACGCTACCTGTCAGAGAAAAGGGGCAGTTTATTTCTTTCTCGCCGCTGCCGATAGAGCGTGCGCGATGCTCGGCACTTCTTTTGTCACTTTCGTTTGGACTCGTGCATACACTCAGAGGTTTCCCTTAAATCTTTCTTATTACTATCGGATTTTTTTATTACAGACCCGTCACTTTTAACTGCTGCAGAGAACACTAAAATATCATAGAAAAAGCAATGACATTTGTCATGTTATGCTTCGTCATATATTGAAGTAAAAAAAGTGGTTCCAAGAAAAAATAATTCTGTTCAAAAACAGAAATGTTTCAAGAGACGCGAAATTTTTACCGTTTTTTTCTCATACGTCGACTTTACTATTTTTTATAAAATAAACTAAAAATGTCATAAAATATAGTTATTCAGTGAATGATAACTATTGAGTTTGTGACAACGTTTAAAAACTTCGAGCTTAATACTTGTCAGAAAAAGGACGTTGGCGCGGGCGCTTTTGTATCCACGTGTAAAGAAGCTACGACTGATACTCAGAGTATCGGCAAATGTACATAGCGCGAGTGAAGAGAAGGTAAGAAGCTACCCCCACCACTCCTCAACATAACAATATATTAAGAAATAAGAATTACTCTACCAATTAATTAATGTTTGTTGGGAATCAAGAAGTCAATTGTTACGTAAGTAATTTTTAAGTTGAAACAAAATTAGGGTGAAAGATGCAACAATGGTGTAAAAGGATCTTCGATGCACCTTTTTATGCATTTTAGCCTTTTGACGATTTATCGTCATTTGTGTGATTTTACTCCTCCATCTCCCGGTCAAGCAGAAAAGGAACGAAGCATTTGAAGAAGACATTTTACTTCGTAATTTTTTTGTGTATGAACTACTTTTTAATGCCATAAGGGTTACACACAATACGACGATTTAAAGTGTTTGTAGTAATTAGAAATTGTACGTAAGTTTTGTGACATCATGTGGCTCATTCACATGAATTGGGAAGGAGAGTTGTTAGGTAGACGGGTTTCTAATTAAAGAGGATCCACTGTACGGATAGTACATCATAGGGAAATCATATTCAGTTCGAGTTATAGCGTCTAAATAATTCGAGTTGTAGGGTTTTTCATACTTCAACGGAAGGGAATGGCTAATTTCTTCGTCTTAGAGAGGATTTCGAGTTAACGGGTTTCCAATTAAAGAGGATCCATTGTACTTATTAAAATTTCTGTGATGTAAAACCATAATTTTTAAACGAAAATGCTCTCCGGTTAACCTTCTCGATTACGCCATCCGCATCCGGCACTGTTTGACGTCATCGTATAGGCGCCCAATGACTTGAGACCATCGATGCACCACTCAAATATATTTTCCTTACANTGACTTGAGACCATCGATGCACCACTCAAATATATTTTCCTTACAAGCATCAAAGTGATTAAGAAAGAACAGTGGGGAACTACAAAAATCAATACTTTTCACACCAGTCGAGTACCGGGTGACTCAGCTAATAATAACAATAATTTCAATTGTTTTTTAAACCTTGAAAGTTTCAAATAGCGTATACATTTATTTATTTTTCGCGAAATTTTTTTAAACTTAATTTTTGGATAAGAATTATAGTATTTCAATATTGTTTTATAATAGGAATTCATTCGATTTTTTTCGTATTTGTATCTCAAATTATTCGTTCTACACTCTACATCTTTACTTTCAAAATGAAATTCAACGATATTTTAACCATTACTTATAAGTTTAATTTTATTTTTGTGGTAACTGCTGTTTGCCAAGTCAAATAGAATTTCAAGTAAAGTTTACTTCCAAGTTACCGTAGCTCACATTCAAGTGTAATGGGTTTTCTACCTGTTAAATTCCCAATTTCAAAGGATTACTCCTGAATTCCGGAAAATGCATGTTTGCTTGAATGTATTAAATTTAGCTTCTCCTTCTGATGCTATAACACCTTTCAAAAAACTTAGGCCTCTGCAACCAACTATTGATTTGACCTCACTCACAAGGTGGATACAGTCAGCGTCAACCAAAACTTTACATAATATTTGTTGCTAATAATGAAATACTAATAAACAATAATACTAAAATTATAATAACCAAAGAACTGAAACACCTTTGGAGTCGAACAAACACTCAAAGTAATGAAGTCGCAAGAAAAAAAGGTCTAGAGCTAAGATCAAGGCCTTTTCCTAATAAGTTAAATTCAACGTGTGGTTTTAATTACGGTCTCCGCGATTTACTAATGTGCGAAACCAACACAGATATTGCAAATGATAATACAAACATATAACTTGTACATGTCGTCGTGCTCTCTGTACATTCAGAGTGCCGTACAGTGAACTTCAGTTAAGACAAGAAATGAACAAGAACACAGGCGGTAAATTTCCTGAAACCATAAGACCGCATCATCTGAACGGTCATGTCCTATCAAACTATATAGCGATCATCTATGTATCGATGGTTGATCATCACTAATTTATTCGTTTCAAAAGTACTTAGATAGGTATGCACATTATTTTAAAATGAAATGAGCGCTGTAACCTTCATAGGTACCGGTCACTATCCTTCTGTTTCTCGTCGAGATCTCCGAACGAATCTACTCGATCATTCTACTATCGAGCTCGAAATATATCGATGATGATTCTATGGCTACGCCATCTGTTGCACCGCGTTCTTCGAATCTCATGATTTGCGGATGGTAGTATATTTCTTGCGGATTGTGAAACGTATTGAAGTGAGAAAACATCGAATAGTCTTTTCACTCAGAATTGAAAAACATTCAGCTGGTAATCATGTCTAATGAAGAACGAAAGCGACGTAAGTCTGCTATATATATTATGTAAGATATATATTTCTGCTTTACATAATATTTGAAACAAACATTTATCCGAACTATAAATAGTTTTGAAACCTTCGGTTCAAATTTAAGCTGATGAAGTTAACTTTTTGTGTATCGACGTCAATGTTCAAAATGATCTCTGGAACAGTTATAACCTTATTGATCATTATTCGTTATAACAATTGTCATGTATTGAAATAAAACAATCGAGTTGTCTATTGTGCTATTTCTTATATTGTCGCTGGGGGCAAAGTGATGAGTTCTATATTCATCATTCAATAATTGTATGTTCTTCAAAACGATTGATGTATAACAAAGAGATGCTAAAACAATGGATCATGGTGTAATATCAAAGTTGCAATTTAATGACCTCATTTTGGTGATTTTATTTATGTTAAGAAAAATACATAAATGAGATTTGCTTACGAGTGTTGTTTAGGATTTTGTTCAAAACAGAAAGTGTGTCTAAATAAAAATGGCAGTACTTTCTCAAAGGCGAATTTTTCTGTACTTACACATTGTTTTGTAACATACACATGAGCTTATTGTTAACGTACACTTAACAACTATCAGAACAAGTATTGAATTATTAAAGCATAAGTATTGTTTGTTAAATCAAGTTATTGCAAGTTGTGTTGAAGTACCCTCTCTATAACATACAACTTGATCATTGAGAGACATCTGTTGCTGATACCAATTTACTAATAAGTTTAAATTCATAAGTATGCTACTATTCGGGAATTAAACCATATTTATTTATTAATTTATTTTATTGTCTGTATTAAATGTTTACTTCACAATATGATTCCATGTGTACCAAGGAAGAAAACACATTATATTACAAATCAGGTTTATAATATTAAAATAATTTTAGTATGATTGATAGACTAAATGAATGTCATGTAGCCAAAAAACAAATCAAAGCATGTGTAGTTTCTGTTAATATTTTTGGTTTTAAAATATTTAATTTAATCTGATCAGCATCAGTGTCACATTTATTTACGAAGTTACACTTCTACTAGAAAACAATTTATTGTGAACACAAAGTTGGCCTGGCCTGGGTTTTTCTCCAGTTTTCCTTTGGGTGGAGGTGGATTTTTAATACACATTCTCTTGGCTCTTGTCTATTGAAATTATAAATCTCAAAGTTAGTGTTAATAGTTATGATTTATGAACACTATTTTCTCAATAACCTATAGTTCAGTTATAATACGTACTTGTGAAATAAATACAAATTTGTCGATATCACAACATGTATTAATTTTTTTACCTTATCTAGGAATTTGCTGAAATTTTCAACCCTTGGTCAGAATTTATGGGATGGTCCCTTGCTTGCTTCTGGAAAGTAAATAAGTTTATTTTCCTCCATGTGGTCATCCACAAGAACTGCTTTCTTGACAGTAAATTTATTGTAGAATGAATATTCACTGGCTATAATCAACACCACCCATATATATTTCCACTGGTTCTCCAGTTCTCGTGGAATGACGTTGATACAATCCTTTAAGTCATCAGTATTAAATATTAATAAATGCTTGAGATCAATGGAAAGTTTATTAAAATACTCAGTGGATGGAAGTGTGAAAAGTTTGTTCGCATTGTTTCGAACCTGGAGTTTCGATATGGCACACACTCTCTCTCTCTCTCTCTCTCTCAACAGACATGATCTATCCCCCTTCTTGGCCATTTTCTAAAATCATTTGATAAAGGAAACACAAATGCCTGAGAGAGAGAGAGAGAGAGAGAGAGAGAGTGAGNCCGCTCTCTTCCCCTTTGAGTCCTTGAAGGGTTTCCCCCAAGAGTAACTTACTTCATTGTCCTCCACGTGGTCAGACACAGTTTGCAACTGCTTCTCGGACAACAAAATTTGTTTTTTTATATTTATATTCTTATTCAATTTTATAAATAAATACTTTAGAGTAAAATAACAATGAAAACCTATGTATGATGATGTAGCAATTTATCTAGTCCATGGAAGCTAGCAAGGGTTCATCCTATAAATTCTTATAAAAGAATCTTTAAAAAACTGGATAAAAAGTGTGTCAGGATAAGAGCAATAGTATCTTTTACTTCCTTATATTGGCAAATTATTCATGACTATTGTCATTGAGTAAGGTATTTTTAGATTTTTGTATTTTGACTGCCTGCAATGTATCACTAAAATTGTTGAGGAAAATCAATTAGGGGAGTGGGGAAATAAAGATTCTTGTGTACTTATATTGTTTAATTTTTTTTAAATCTTCATTACATATTGTTGTATTTTCTGTGATAAATCAATATTTCCAACGTAAATCAAATCACATTTTCTTGTACCGCACTTGCTTAATTTTCAGTTTCTGTAAAATCTTCAAACAAACCAATGAAGAAGCTAAAAGTATTTGAGGAAATTGTAAGTGACGTGGAGTCTTCACAAGATGAAAGATCACAAAGAGGAAAACGTAAAACAACCAAATTCATTCACTCTAGTCAACCTGTATTGGGTACTCCCTTGAAGAGAAAACTCCATCACATTCTGGCAAATTGGAAACCTCCCACAAAGAAAAGTCAATCTAGTTGTAATGAAGATGAAAAAGAGAATATGAATGACTCTCCTCAGGATGGGGTAGCGACAGATACAGATTGTGCGGAAGTGAAATCCCACAGTACAGACGCTCCTCACACCTCAATGACTGATGACACAGGTCCTTTAGAAAGTGACGTCAAAGCAGACCAAAACACCACACCTCACACGGTATGTTCAATTAAATCTGGTGGGGAGTTACCCCAAAATGTAACGCCATTGCCTTTACGAGGTGAAGGAAGTGGTTTGAATGAAAAGAAAAAGGAGAAGAGTGATGTTAAATCGCATGACATAAACCATGAAGATTTAAAATCAAAATATATTATTGATGTCCCAAGTAAATCTATTCAACAGGTAAACTTGATTCTTGAAAAAAGAGATTATGTTGTGAAGGAAAATGAAGTTGAAGACAGTGTTGATTCACCTCGAAATAAAACTAATGAGGATGAAATCGCGAACCCTACAAGGTCAGTGAAGGAACATCGAAGCAGTACTATCACTGATACCAAAAACACTGAGAAAGAACATGCGGAGGTCACCAAAGTAATGTCACTTGGTCCACAACAACACCAGAGCGATATTCTTGCCAACAGAAACATTTCTTCTTCAGAACAAGGTGGAACTAAGCTTACATCTCAAAGTCACAAACAGAATATTCTTGGTAATGCCAATAATTCTAACAACCTTAAAGTAACTTCACATAGTTCTCAACAATTTATAAATAATAATAACGATCCGCCAACATGTATGCCAAGTTTTAATGATATTGTCGCATTGGATCAAGATGAAAGCACTCAAGAAATTGAACATGAAAGAAGCGTTACGGAAGAAAATAAAGTATCATATTCTGGAAGCAAATTAATCAGAGAGACGCAATCAGGGAACGAAAAGCTTATTCACAATTTAGTTGATTCTCTTAATGAACCTGTGAATACAAGGAGAAACACAGATCAAAATGCTTTATACCCAACTCCACATGACGCTAGGGTCACCGTTCCCTATTCCATCAGAAATCAACAATTAAATGAATCAGTTATGAAGAAGAATGAACTCCCAGTATCTGTTGTAGAGGATGATTTGTGTATTTCTGACTCGCAGTTTGAATCGATTGAACGAAACTTTGTTTCCAAACTGTCAACGCTGTCGTCAGTCCCATTTCAGCTGAACGACAGACGGACATCGTCATCAACTTCTTCGTCTTCTGCTCCGTTTTGCCCCAAGATGAATCACATGCAATGGGTCTCTCAAATGAGGAATGACAAGAGGCGTTTGCAAGGAGTCGTCCGAGAAATCTCTCAACTCAAGTAAGCCAAGCTCACATTGCTTCTTACGTTTCTAACTTTTTACATTTTGTTTCTTTCGATGATCAAGATACCTCCATCTATATATATCATTTTAATAATCAAAACATTGGTCGCAGCTCCAAAAATGGTCCAGGGAATGATGTTTATGTTCTTTTGGGTTTCGATTTGGAAATGTACAACTTGTACAGTAATAATGTTAAATACTCAATTCTCATCATTAAGTAATATGTTTTTATGTTGTTGTTTTTTTATTAACACCATGATGTATTATGTACAAATTACAAAGTATATGGTAAATAAATACCTGTACATAGGTCTATTTATTTATTATATGACATAACATGACCCTAATTAAATAATTGTGTATTACTAATTTCATTTGCTCTAATCCAGCCATTTTAATTTCTTTTTAATAAACTTGTTATTCATAGTAATTGCTTCTAAAGTTTTAAGTTCTTTAGGTAAAAGATTCACGGTCCCTATAGTAACAAAGAACTGCTTTTTTGCCTAACAGTTTTATTTCTTGATCTACCCTTACTATTTGCATACGGATTTTTTAAATTTCTTATAATGATAACTTGGTGATTGCAAAATAAAAAGTTTATCTATTCTTAATGGAAACTTATAAGTAATGGGATGGTTTTTACTTATAATTTTTAACAATTTATTTTGTATTGATTGTAAAAAAAATTAAAATAGTTTGGCATGCTCCTCCCCAGGCAATGGTAATATCAATAATAATCTATTTTATTATCATTATTCTTGAAAGGAAATAAATCGTGGGGAAAGAATTCCACAGTGAATTCTCCATAATAAATTATTTTATACTGAAAATATGTTTCAATCATAAGATAAATTGAGTGTAAGGGTGTTTGTTGAAGGTATTCAGTGTGAAAAGAAACATTCGTGAATGTAACCGTGGGTGATGAACACGACAAAGAACTGGGATACAGAAAAAGGCTGGCCAACAAGGAAAATCAAGGGCTCTAATGACCTTGACGAGCCCTAAAGCCCCTCCCCCCCCCCCCAAAAAAAAAAAAAAAAAAAAAACAAGGAAAAGGACGAAAGACGGGGGCAATACATTTGTTAAGAATATGTACAACGCTGACTTAATGCTATATTCAAATTCTTTTTTTTTAAATTATGCAGCTAATATTGTAGTACCAAAGTATATTATAATTTTTATTCAGTGTTTCCTCCAGCCGTAGTTATGGTTTATTTGTTTCCGGAAGCTGAATGGTAGCATTTACCCTTCAAAAATTCAACTTTCTCCTTTAGATAGCAGTATGATTTATAATTCTTTTATTACTTGCCACTGTAATCAATTCAAAACCGGTTTATGACTTACTTAGCTTGAAGATTGAATGTTTATAGTCTAGTACACAATGCCCTGTTGATTTAAAAAAAAAAAAAAGAAATCAAGTTTTAAATTTTAATGACCTTTTGTATACAATGACTATGTTGAACAATGTAACATTTCAGCAAGAATTTTGGTTTTCAAAATACGTTAGTATCCTAATAACTTTTAAATTTTAAACTTGTAGCATAGTAAGAGTGGACGTAAATAGTTCAATGAATAGAAACTATGTCGCAAAACACAAACACTGTTCAGTTTTTATTCTGTTATAGATTGTATAGATTCTTTAAATAATCATTCCCCAAAAAAAGAAGGATTTTTAATCAGTTTTGGTCCTGATACCCTGATGTATTTTCTGTGCAATTTTAGTTTCTAAACTCAATCAATACTCTTTCTAATATGATTATCATCAAAGGTTTACCTACAAAAATACATTAGTGTTGTTTCCTTTAAATTCACGATGTATATGAAATACGGAAATTTGATAGTTTAATTTTTTGTTTCAGTGCGATGTTAACCAGAGCAATCAAGGAGATCTGGCCGACCAAGAAGTAAATACATTGTACAAGCTTTGTTGCTCCTAATAAGAAACTGTGTTCTACAACACGTGTCAAAATACTTGAACTGTTGTACTCAAGTTTTCACTTTTAAGAGATAACTACTTTTCATATTAGTTTCGTGGTATGTTCACCGAAAACAAAGTATTTTACTCGTCACTTTGCATAATTTGTAACCGTATTGTTTGTTTTATTGTGTTACTTTCCTCTGTCCCCAAGTTATGTTATAACGAGGGTCCTGACATTAATTTTGTTTTCTGTTCCATTAAATCTCTTTTACATTGTAATTATTATTCATTATAATATTGTCTCTACCCATTTGTGTTGCTTTGTATTCTTTCAGTATTGTTCAATTTCATTCTTGAAAGTTAACATGGGGAGAAAAAGTACTGGTTAAAAATTACAAGATAATAATTTGCTTGCTGGTAAAAAAAATTGATGTATCCACTATAATGAGACCTGATATGCTTCTGATACAGTATTCGCTTCACCTAAATCTATAGACGCTTTAAGGCCTTATTACACATTAGGAGTCGCTTCTTCATATACCAATGATTGATAAATTGTGGTTTCGGAAACTATTCCCTGATAGGAGAGCTTATTATATGAAAACCACTTTTCCTATCACAATAATAATGGTTTTGTTCTCTTCTGATTAAAATTCTATTAGATATTTTGTTAGAAGCATCGAGTTCTTTTCACCAAATCGGATGATTTTTCAATGATTTTAGTGCCCCAAGGCAAAACTATTATACTCACTCTCAACTTGAATACACTAATATTTTACGGAATATTGGAAACTGATATTAACTCTCTCTAGAGTAAATAAGACCAGCTCTAACGCAGTAGGAACTGTAGATTTGAAGAGATTTTTAAGGGTGATGGGGCTCATTAAAATATTTAGGGAGTAGTGAGTTCAAAAAATGGTAGTTTGATGAGATGACAGATAGTTTAAGAATGTAAATTACTTTAAAAATCAGTCATATTTTAGCGAGATTAAATTTAAATTCGTAATTTTGAAATGAATGAATAAAACATAAAAGATGAGATGAATGAATAAACGCTGTCTCATGTATATGATAATGGCTGAGAGGTTACAATGTAGGGCTCTAATGACCTTGCCGTTGACGAGCCCTCAAGCCCCACAAAAGAAAGAAGAAGAAAAAGTTACACTGTTGCAACCAAAAATCTGGATACTCTTCACGTCCACTCAATTCACGAGAAGCAGACGCGGCCTACGAACAAGAAAACAAGGCACGATATATATTCAGCGCTTCTGACAATGGGTGAAATTTCACTACATTCGAAATTGTACAAAATAAAGATGGGGAAGCGAATCAAAAACATCCAAGAGCCTTGTATTTTATATTCTTTGATTTCAAATATAGAAATCTTCAATCAATATATACTTTTCAAAATCATTAAACAAAATTTAAACCTAAAACGCCTTAATTTGTATCATTAGAATATGTAATTTTTTCCAAAAAATGAAGAAAAACCTTTTGAATGTCTCTTGATACTACATACTTTATCTTATCCGCTTGCTTTGTTGCTGGAGTTATCCTCCGGAGGCTTCTTCACAAACAATTTTGCTGATGGGTTTCGCTTTGGGACTTTTGCCCCTGCCAACAGTCTCCGAGCACAGACAACAATGTGATATTGTTATTTGCAATCCAACACATTTCTTGTGGAGCAAACTTGAGGTGATTTTCTAATTTTGAACGTGAAATACTGTGCCGGATATGAACGAAATTGTGAGTGCGTGTATCTTTGAGTCGAGAGCTGGTTACCTGGGAAAACATTATTTATTATAGATCACTCTTCCATTGCATCACAAAGTAAGGTGCTTCCCGTTTTATGATGAGGTATTTGCCGAGTCATATTCTACAGTATTGTTGCCACCACTGGTGATACTAAGGATCTATGGGGTTATAGCCCTGCCCCCTGCCCCATTTGGACCTCAACTCTTGGCAGATAAAATTAAAGTTGATATGGCGTACTTACCAGATTAATAATTGTTAATAATATAATTGTTATTTATTAATAATACCATATTAATAAAATTAATAATACCAGATTAATAACATTAATAAGTAATTGTTACTGTTAATTATAATACCAGTTTGTTAATTATTTACTTGATGCATTTTATTGAAAGATGATATTTATAAAATTTGTCTTGTAAAGCCATAATTTTTAAGCAGACATTCTCCCTAGTTAGCCCTCCTGGATTACGGTCCAGATCTGCCGCTGCATAGACAGGATGGACTGTCATTCAATACTTTTGTTATCATTAATCTCGAATTATGACTGTAACCACATTATATCTGAGATTCCTTTTGGAATAATAATAATAAATGAATAACAGTAAGTATTTTATTTTATTTTAAAATATAACTATTAAATCCACCACTGCCCTTTGGCCTTTGATGGAATTAACGGAACGGTCTCTTGCATGTTTCTGGAAAGTAACTTAGTTCCTTGTACATTGTCCCGGGTGGTCGTACGCACTTTGCAACTGCTTTTTTGACAATAAAGTTTGTTTATTTATTTATTGATGATGTTATCATACCCTTTCCCCTCCATGTATAATATCATGAAGATATCTTTCGATCCTGACTTTCTAATTGCGTGATGAGAGATTTCGCTTACAAATCTGAATGATTCATTGTTTCATACGATCAACTCTGATAATAAGAACTTGAGTTGTAGAAATACAAAGAACTTTATCAACTGAACATTCGACTTATGATTTTGTCCCACCGTCAGAGGCGGTAGTGAATTCAACACCCTTTGTGAGCATCGAACGCTTTATCAACAGTTACCAAAGCAACACCAACAAGATGGCAACCTCCAGTGACAGTTCGCAAGAGCAACTTCTTATCTTTAGACTAATTTTGTTATTTTAGAACTTTATCTTGATACTCTTTTCTTTTCTTTTTTTTATAATAAACAGGATTAATATCTCTTGATACATTTATTTGACTCATAAACTCTTTAATGCTTCATGTAAAATCAAGAATATAAACTTACATTTATTTATATGTAAATAAATATATCCTTCAGCCATATTCCTATATTTTTCTTTAATATTATTTTGAAAAAAATATAACTTCTATTTGAACAAGGAGGACAATAAGTTTCCAGCTCTTTTTGTACATCGGGACAGTCAATTATGTTATTCAACATTATGAATAAAATTAAATCAGATCAATCTTGCAGAAAGTAAATTATTAATGCTTAAATATTCAACTAACTCACAATCGTCATGCATTAATTCATTACTTAGCCAATTCTGTATGCAGCATATCAGAGAAGTAAATGATTAATTCTGTACTTTTCAATTCATCAACGTGGAAGTTGGAATGAGGTGACTTTATCTAAACCTGCTACCCGATATTTAACTTCTTATATACCTGCCAGTAAATGTAAAAGTTACTTTTATATTTCCGAGTGAACTGGACCTGTTTTCCCCTCTCATCCCGAAATGTTATTGTGGATGATGTTTATTTCAAAATTCTTAGTCTCAGTAATAGCAAATGCTCGAATATTTAGGGAATTTGATGGTTTACAAGTGTCTGCTAGCTACATGTGAAGTTAAAGCTCACCTCTTCTACGATGGTATTTTTCTGAGTTTATTAAGAAACATCACAGTTAAACCTCTGTAGAAAAAGGGAAATATAAGACAAATTCATAAGTAAACGTCTTTTAATACAGTAACGTATAAAAAATTTTGAAGTGAAAAGATCAGATGTCTGACAATTTTAAAAATAACATTTTATTGTCTGCCAGACCTTATGGATATGGATCTAAGCATAACACCAGTACTGTAGTTGTTGGTTTTATTAAAAATGATTCTGATTACGAGAAAGAGGCATCCATGTGCATTAGCTCTTGTATGTTCAAGGCACGACACTGTCCTTGAACATCGGATTCAGATCAGAGTCTGTTTGTCGTATGTTGAAAAGAAAATTAAGGCATGATGACTAAATAAAACACGGGCAAAATATTTGTTTATGATGAGAAAACAGGTTGTTGTTTTTATTTTTGTTGATTCTTTCTGATCATTTTGCTACAACTACTAGAAGGCCTTTTAAAAATCTGAATACAAGAGTTTGTAGATAACTTTATATTGTATTAGTATATGAATCAGTCAATTGCTCAAAATAATTTGTAAAAACAGTTACCACCTGCATATGACTGCATGGAGTATAATAAACTAATTCACTCTACAGAAGCCAGAGATCACTTTAATTCCAATCAAGGATCCTGAGGTAGTGGCAGCTTTAACATTTCTACATCCCAAGGCAAATTCATCCTAAATTAAGGACAAAATAGTTAATTTCATGTAAAAGTNGCTCTTTTTATACACGAGGACAGTCAATTACATTATTCAACATTAAGTCAGTCAATGGTTGACCTTTTGGCAGTAGAGTCGTATTGATAAAACCATCCCTAGACTTGTGTCACGAATTTCACACATCATTCAACTGATTGTGTCTGAAACGTAAATGTCTTCAAAGTGAGTCACATTGAATATGTGATTTAATCTCATCGTCACAAATACCTTTGAATAATGGTGGATAGGATAAATTACAGTTCATCCAGTTAATTTCAAGGCTCAATACTATTGGGAAATAATTAAGTTTAGGCGGCATGAATAATCTGATACTTGTTCTCTTTTGATGCAACTGTCTTTTGACATAACCTCTTCCACGTGTCACTTCTTAGCTCCTCGGGCGCAGATACTTTCACTAAACATAACTAATTCCTCATAGTCCTTCTGAATGACTATGAAGTAACACGCAAGCCATCGCCGTTTTATGACCAATTCACCAAGTGACAATACGATAAGTGGAGTCTCAATATTATTTCACGGTTCTTCTTGCTTGTGAGCTTGGAATAGGATGTGCACGAGGAAATAAGATAGAATGACTATTTTATGAGATAAAAAATGAAAAGTGTTCACCTTACACAGTAATTTCTACCAATATAACATTAAGAATAGAAATATTATCAACAGTTTATTAACTTTGTCACATTACTTACCAGAAAAACGTTCTGTATTAAATTTGTACAATGTCCCTTCTCCGTTTTTCACTCATAAAAGAATATGCCAACAAGACTTGAAAAATATTTGGTATGCAAGCAACCTTCTTTAAACGTTAATATAATACATGCAAGTTTTATTGTAATATTGCTTTCAAATATGAATACGACTGTGTGTATGCATTCTCGAGTGTTAAATCACAATAAGGATTCGATTCCATTCTATATGTGGCTGTCAGTCCATCTTGACATAACCTCTTCAATATTAGTTGCTGGGTATTGTATGTCATGTCTTCGCTCCTCGGGCGCAGATACTTTCACTAAACATAACTAATTCCTCACAGTCCTGCTGAATTACTATGAAGTTCTCCTATGAATTACTATGAAATTTGAGTTTCATAATTTGAAAAGCTCAACTATTACTTGGTGTTCGTTTTTTTTTATATTTTGAAGTTTTTAGTGACTTATTTGGAGGTCCGGGACGGACCGCTCTTGCCTGTACGCTACTGACTGCAACATCACTTTTAATTACAAAAGTATCTAACGGTAGATTACTTCATTACTTCTGTATAATGAGGCTTCCGGTCAAAATAGGTTGACAATGTCATTTTATAACAACATTTATTAATGATATAGTGCATATTAAAATATTCTTTTGGAGAAAATGACTAACAACATTTTCAAGTTTTGATGGGAAAATGTGAACAAGTAGCAGTTCCAAAATGACACATGCAGTAAAATTAGTACAAGTAAAAATAACCGTACTTCAAAATAAGATAAAAATATAACAATTAGTTTATTAATAATGGTACATTGTGATTTTATATCTCATGATAAAACACAAAAGATCAATGTGCGGTAGAGCGTGAGTATCACCACCTCGCACCATAACCTAAGAGTCTTCCGTGTTGATTCTAATGAAATTAGAAATTAAATATACTGAAGAGATTCATTCAGAATTAAATAAATATAAATATAGTAAGATGAAATACACAGAAAATTGATTAAAAAGCACAGCTAGGTCTCTTCATGAACTACGAGATAGAAGTCACTGATCGGAAAGAATAAACAGGAAGAAGAAAGCAAAAGGGTCATAATGTAACAGGAGAGGTTGAAAATGGTCCGAAAGTCGAGAGAATAATTCAATTTAAAACCAAGATCGAACAAAACAAGTAGCACAGTAAGAGAAGTTAACACTGCGACGCCAAACAATCGAGTGATACTCGCTTCCTTCTAAGGATGTATAGTAAATATCGATATATCGAAATATCGATATTTTTCTTGCGATACATCCATATTTTTCACCGATATTTTTATATCGATATCGAAATGGCACTGTCGGGTCCGATTTTTTTTTTTAACCTAAAAATTATTACCAATTAAGGGGAATTTCGGATAAGGAAAGAAACCGTAGGGGAAAGAAACTTTTAGGCTACTCAATGGAGACTTTTTCGCTGAACCTGAAGATTCTGGTCCTCTGGCAACACTGTAGATCAGATAGCATTTAGCCAGAGTTACTCCTGTTTATTTTATCAGTATTTTCGAATTGTTGTCGTAAGTAAGTAAAGTAGTCTGTTGTTAACTCGTCGATCTGTTGTTTATTGGTGCGATCAATTTGTGATAGTGATGTCGTCTGCTGTTTGGAAATTTTTTGAGAAGGTTGATCCGAAGACAAACTTTGTGACTTGTAATTTATGTGGGAACCGATACAAAACGAATGGAAACACTACTAACTTGGCGTCACACCTCAAAAGTAAACATGGTAGTGCTTTCGCCTCGCTTTCAGGGGTTGGAGCTAGAAAACGTAAGGCACCTCCAACTTCCAAGGCAGGTCCAAGTAGTTCTTTTCGAAAGGAAATGGAACTGTCAGAGTCAGAATCTCTTTCTCTTCTTGGGGATGAGGATAGTACTGATACTGTTGATGATGCCTCTTTGATTGACGACGCTTCACCTGGTGAGCCGACTTATGAAAATATGAGTACTTCATCTGCAGACGAGCCTTCTTTTACAAGCCCAGCACCTCCCAAGAGGCAACGGACACTCGCCGACTGCTTTCTGAAGATGGGTTCCTTCGAGGAAGGTGGGCCAACACACCAGAAAATCACACAAGCTCTGATTTACATGGTATGTAAGGACAACTTTCCGTTGCCTTAAATGCGTTGAAAAAGAAGGGATGAATTTTTTTTAAAAAGACGGCACTCCCACGCATTAAACTTCCCTCCAGGGTGACAATAACCAAATTGGTCGAGCAGCGTTACTTCACAACAAAAGCAATTGTGAAAAGTATATTGTCGAATGCCGAACACGTATCAATGACGAGTGATATCCTAACACTCACTAATTCTACTAGGAGCTTCCACCTTCTCAATAAATCAGATGGGGTGTTGGAAAGCATTTCTTTGTCCGCGCAACGTTTGGAAGTGTCTCACACAGCTGATAGTATTAAAGAAAAATTCGTCGAAATTACAGAGGACTTTGGAATTGAAAAAGAAAA
>NNCF01132833.1:15351-50662 GCA_002313205.1 Laupala kohalensis
TATCTATATACTTTCGATTGGAACCACAAGAATTTTGTAGAACTATTTTTGTAAAAAAATTTGAAAATTTTTTGTTAGATTTATAAATTTTTTGATTGTGTCCTTAACATATTTTAAAATATTTTTTCGAACAAAATTTTTGATTGCTAGTTTCGTCGTATTTAACTTCGAAGAGGAAATAATTGAGAAAAAATCAAAATATTTCTGCCCATTTATTTTTAATACGTAAATTAAACAAAATACAAATACCTCGGAAAATGTTTGTTTATACATTTTCTCTATTTTTTATGATACGTTTTTTTGTCGTATTTGGTTTCGGAAGAGAAATAATTGCGGAAGAGTGAAATTGCAAATAATTGAAAAAGTTTCTCGCAAACAATTAATCTGATGAAAAATTAATTCGTCAAGAAAAGTTTGTTTTTAAATAATTTGTCTTATTTATAATTGCTTGTTGCGTCGCATTTGGGTTCGGAAAAGGATTAATTGCGAAGTTCGGAATATCCAAAAATTTAAACATGTAATTCTAAATCTATAAATCGGATAAAAAAATTAAATCGTCAAAAAATGTTTGTCTTCAATTAGTTTATATTCATTACAAGTGCTTGTTTTGACACATTTTTTTCGGAAAAGAAATAACTGTGAAATTCCCAAATTCAAAATATTTTTGCATATGTATTTCTGAAACAATAAATCTGATAAAAAATGAAATCGAGAAAAAATTTCTTTAAAAAGTTTGCATTATTTTAATTACTTGTTTCGTTGTGTTTGGTTTCGGAAACTAAATAATTGTGAACGATTTAAATTAAAAATATTTAAACATTTGTAACTCGGAAACTTTAAATCTACTACAGAGATAAATTCGTCAATAATGTTTTTCTTTAAAGGGTCTATTTGTTTTTAATAGTTTTTTCGTCGTATTTTTTCCGAAACGAAATAATTGCGAAATTGTCAAATTAAAAACATTTCAACCTATGAATCTCGGAAACTAAATATCTGAAATAACATTGAAATCGCCGAAAAATGTCCGTATTTAAACAGTTTATCTGATTTATAATCGCTTGTTTTGTTGTATTTAGTTTTGGAAACAAAATAATTGCAAAAATGTTAAAATGAAAATATTTCAACCTACATATCTCGGAAACTGAAAATGTGATAAAAAACTAATAGACAAAAAATGTTTCTTTTTAAATGATATAAATTTTTATTCTAGTCTGTTTTTCCGTATTTGGTTTCGGAAAGGAAATCATTGCGCAAATGTAAAATTTGAAATAATTCAACTTATGTATCTTGGACACTATAAATATGATAAAAAATCAACTCCTCAAGAGAGCTTTGTCTTTATATGGTCTATATTTTTTATAATTGCTTGTTTCGTCGTATTTGGCTTCGGAAACAAAATGAAAGCAAAAATGTAAAATTTAAAATACTTCAAACTATGAATCTCGCAAACTGTTAATCTGAAAAACAAAATAAATTGCTCGAACAATATATATCTTTAAATAACATATCTTATTCATAATTGCTTGTTTCGCTTTATTTGGATACGGAAAAGAAATAATTGGGGGGAAAGGAAATTCCAAATATTCAAACCCAAGTAACTCAGAAACTATAAATGTGACAAAGAGAATGAATTCAAAAACAGTTTGTCTTTAAATGGCCTGTCATTTCTAAAAATGACCTTATCGTCGTTTTTGGTTTCGAAAACAAAATATTTGTGAATATGTGAAATTTAAAATATTTCAACCTATTTATCTCGGAAACTATAAATCTAAGAATTAATTCGAAAAAAACCTTTGTCTTTTAAAGAATGGTTTATTTTTTTAATAATTACTTCTTTCGTTGTATATGGTTTTGGAAAAAATAATTTCGAAGAAAACAAATTAAAAACATTTTAACACATGTATCTCGAAAACAATAAATCTAAAAAAATGAATTCGTCAAAAAATGTGTCTTTAAATGGTCTTCCTTTTTTTATATTTGCTTGTTCCGTCGTATTTGATTTACGAAACAAGATAATTGCAAAAATATTGAATTCAAAATTATTCAACCTATGTATCTCGGAAATTATGAATCTGATAAAGAAATAAATTCGTCAAAAAATGTAATATGTAAAATGTAAATGTAATGATCTATTTTTTTAGAATTACTTTTTTTTTCGTTTCCGGGTGCGGAAAACAAATAATTGCGAAGAAGGGAACTTTGAAATATTTAAACCAATGTATCTTGGAAACTATAAATCTGATAAATAAACGAATTCGACAAAAAAAGTTTTTTTAAATAGTTTATAATTACTTGTTTCGTTGCATTTAGTTTTAGAAAATAAATAATTGCGAAAGTGTCAAATTAAAAATATTGAAACCTATGTATCTCAAAAAGTATAGCTCAGATTAAATTATGAATTCCTCGAAAAAGATTTCTTTTTAAATGGTACATCTTTTTTTTATTTACATATTTCGTCGTATTTGGCTTGAGAAACGAAATAATTGAGAATATTTCTAATTCAGAATATTCCAACCGATATATCGTGGCAACTATTAATCTGATAAAAAATCAATCCGTCAAAAAATGTTTGTCATTATATGGTCTATCTTTTCTAAATTTGCTTGTTTCGTCGTATTTGGTTTAGAAAACGTAATAATTACGATAATGTCAAATGCAAAATATTTCAACCTATGTATATCGGAAACCATAAATTTTATTAAAAAAATGAGTCCATCGAAAAAATTTACCTTTATATTGTCTATCTCTTTTATAAAAGCTTGTTTTCTCGTATTTGACATCAAAAACAAAGTAATTGCGAAAATGTCAAATTCCAAAAATATGACTTGTATAACTCTGAAATTATGAAAGTTGATAAAAAACGAATTCATTTTTAAAAAATTGTCTTTAAATGGTCTATTTTTTATTTAAGCTTGTTTTCTCGTATTTATGTTCCGGAAAAGAAAGGAAGGGACAGGAAATTCAAGAAGGGAAGTTCCAAATATATTTAAACCTACGTATCTTTGAAATTATAAATCTGATATAAAACGAATACGACAAATATGTTTGTCTTTAAATGGTCTATCCTTTATATAATTACATATTTCGTCGGTTTTGGTTTCGGAAGCAATATAATTGCGAAAATATCAAATTTAAAATATTTCAACTTATGTATATTGGGAACTATAAAACTGATCAAAACATTGAATTCGCCAAAAAATGATTGTCTGGTGAACGAAACATGGTCTGGTCGACACTGGTGAACGAAATCTTGATTAGGATCCCTGACAGAATTGTTAAACATTGAATGTTCTAAAATATTGGTGTTGACACATTAAAAGTTTTTTAAAGTTTCTTCACTCAAACCAAACCTGCTATCCATGAATTTATTCTTTTTTATGCATTAGAAAAATTTCTTAACGGAAGATGGAAATTAAATATTTGTATGATACCTGAGTTGTGTGGTTAGCACTTCGTCTGAGGGGGCATGTCCCACACAACGTGAGAATTTGTTAACGACTAACTATAGGTCTAACGGAAGGAATTTAGAGCAATAACAATGACCGTTCCAGAGACACATGCTTTTATTTTTATTTACTCAATACTCAGCTGCGAATATGAAGCCAGGATGCCTGGTGACGGCACTCAATTTAGCCATGATGTGGAGCTTGGGGGTTTTTCAATATAGACGGAAAGGAAGCCAGAAGACCGCCAGAGGGGTCGTCCTAGCAAGAGTGAAGGAACGGTATGAATGGACATAGGCTCTCCACTGTCGTGAGGAGGGGGGGAATTTAGTTTTGTTGGAGCATAACCCCACGCTGACAACTAATCGACGTGAAATTTAGTTAACAACCCCATACATACACCAATCGTCGTGGTAAGGGAGGAAGATTGGTTATTCCTCACTAAAAGGGCATTCAATCTTCGAGTTATCCATACTTCTTACGGGTTTAGCGAAGGATGAGAGGGAGAAAAGTCATAGGGATATTCCAGTTGTGATACGGCAGTTTATTATAACGTTTACATACACTTACATGACATCTCCTGAGCGACGCCCTCAAGCTGCGCCTCGCACAAGCAGCTCGTTCAGGGACTCCATCCTAACGGAGTATCAATAAGTAGTAGTGAATTCTGCGACAACACACGGATGCATCGGAAGTCCAGAGGAGAGGATAGTTAGCCGCGAGGTCTAGCCGAACTAACCGAGGTGAAGAGATCAGAGGGAGACCCGTGAGTCTCAGTCGATCAAGGGAAGGAAGTACACTCAGGACCGCGAGGTCGAATACCAAGTATAAAAAGCAGGAGTCGTACTCAGGACCGTGAGGTCTAAAGCCAAGAACTGGAGGCAGGAATCGTATTCAGGACCGTGAGGTATAAAGTCAAGTACTGTAGGAAGGAAGAACGGACACATGCATCTATCGCACGAGTGGCAGCCTTTCTGCCCCGAACGCTACGAGCGGTGACTTATATAGCCGTATAATGTCGAGTCGTCAGTTTGAATGTGGCGCGTCACTGCTTGGCAACGCTGGTGCCGCTGTTCGCATCCACGCGACACCACGGGCATTGACTCTCTACGGACATGGATTGCTCCCGAACGCCTCTGCTCGAGTCTATTTAAGCGAGTTATTCACATTGTAAGAGAAAAAACATCTTACACATTTGTATTTCACAAATTCGCTTACCAAGTTTTGGGGTTGGTAAACGAAATGCATTAAAGTTTTCATTCAATAATGTATGATTTTCTCATAAACTAAAACTTACATCGTCATTCTGAAGTGTATATTTTAGTCTGTCCCACTTTTGTTGGCAAGAAAGAGAATTAAAATAAGCGTTTTAGTAGCTGCTGAGCTGCTTCTGTCGACAACCCCTGTCGACTACTAAGCAAAGGCTACTAACCTAGAAAAAACTTCCATTAACAAATTTCGATCTTTTTCTGGTAATATTGAAAGATTATATACGGTTTGTGTCGTTAATGAGGTGAGTGAGAGTGTCGACAACTAAAGCTCATCGAGATCATCACCATTTGTCGACAGTCAACCTCTGAAAAAAATATGAAAAAATGCGTTCTTGTAGACACCACCTCATACCTCCTTAAATTCAGAAGCCCAAGAGAAAAACTGCAATTCAGAAGAAAACATCTTAATTATGAAGATGAAAGAAGATCTTTGATGATAGTAACATTCCGATGAAAAATCAAAGTTTGTTTGACCTCTTTTAGCGGCAACCCGTTGTGTTACTGTCACTCAAGCCAAACATACTTTTACAACGATCTCTCTTAATTTCGACCATAAACTGCATAGAAAACTTCTTTACTGATTTAGGAGTTGAGTACTGAGTCAAAATTAAATCTAGTGCGAAAAACTACTCTGAAGTCGCATTATGTGGTTCTAACACCTGAAGTGTTAAGCACACGTGCATTGTCAAACCACCTTTGAGGTACAATACTTGGCACGTTTATTAACGCTCTATCCCCTGAAGGCATTATCCGCGATCTGATCTGTCCACAAATAAATTTTGTAGATTTTTTTTAACGTGTCAAGATATATTATCTCTAAATTTCATTGGGAAAATTATATTTTCACTCTCTCCTCCTTCCGCTTCATCTTCTTCGTGTTACGGGATATCTGTAAATTTCTCTGTGAAATAACATGAATCTTATAACTCTTCGTTGATATATTGAATCTGATAATCACGTGAATTCGAAAATAAAATTAGGATAAGACTGGTATTTGCAATTACAACACACTGCTGAACAAATCAAAACTTTCCTACAACTACAATTGAAGGGATTAGAAAAATAGTGGCAGAAGTGATAAAATTGTAAAAATTAATTTTATGGGATGCAAGTACTCACTATTATGTTCCGAACTTAAAAAAATATTACGAGTGAATTTTTTTATATGCGCTGCCATACATTGGTCAAAATTTTTAACTCCTTCCAAACTTACCCACATAGTCATAAAAATAGTGATACAAACATATAACTAAAAAAAGTATGTTAATGTGTTACAATATTATAAGTTTTACAAGTTGAAAAGCTTACTGCTGCTCTTAAAAATTAAATATTATTCTGTTTAATTGATAATTTATATCACGACTTGCCACTGTCAATTTCTACTCTAGCTAGCTGCACTGAGGGAAAATTGGTGGCGCACTTCCTTCAACTCAGGGTGAGGATGCTCCTATGTGTTTCTTAGACAATAAGAGATAGGTACTCCAATTTTTATAATGTTTAGCTACGAATTTGTGTTCGTGGCATGAAACGTTTTAATGTATAATAACTTAAACAGTTTTCAATATTTTCCTTCCAGATCTTTAATAAAATCTCAAAAAAATTGGTTTGCAGTAAGATAAATAAACCTCCTTTCACAAAACTTGCATTCAGATTTTTAAATTTCTATTAATGTATAATAATACTTCATGGTGTATTTCCCACAAATTTTAGAAATGTTATTTGTAGGACTATCTTTTCTAAACCCTTCAATTATATTTCAATCCTCGGTGCAATTACAAAAAATGGTATTAAGTAGTATTTCTGGAACATCCGTAAGTAATTTTGTGCATTCCCTCCAAACTATTTTGGTTCGATACCCATCCACGTTCTACGCGTTCTACGCATTCTAATTACATCAAAGTGATAATGCCAAGAAGCACCATCATACTCGAAGAAGTATGTTTTTCAAGTTGACCATGAAAGGTTTTAGTAACACTTCACAGTTGAAATATTAATGAACTATAGACACTTTTTCATCATGAACTTTTAAAGGGCTTGAAGACACTTTCGAAAATTCTTGATCTGACTGGAAGTAATTTTATGATTATTAATTTTTTCTTGTTAGTACTATATTTTTATTCTTTATTTTGTTATTGTAGTTTTTGTACATGGGAAATGTAACTACATGGATCGACAGGAGGTAGGAGTTGGGTGGTAGGCTATTGTCGGAAGGTGGGCCGCTTAGCTGGGGTTATCAACTACTTGGCCCACGTGGAGGCGTCAGTACGAGTTGTTAGAAGTAGTTAGAGTTATTGATACTAGGAGGAGGTGAATAGAGGAGTGTTCGCTTTTCAGTAGTCACAGGTATATGGGACATTCATGTGAAAAGTTACATTTTTTTCTGGCCCCATATGACTAGATGATGAGCTAGAACGCTACCACCTTTGCCATGGAGGGGCTGGTCAGTTGTTATTAAAGTGTATTGCTTTCCAAATCCTTTCTTTCGAAGTAAATTAGAATAGCAATCACCAACTTTATAACCATTTTCCGCTAAAATAATGAACTATTTTAATAAACATTCAATTGCAAAGTCTAACCATCTATAGTTAATTGTAAAGCAATGTCTGCTTGACACTTAATGTATTATGAATATTGAATATGTGCAACTATAAATGAAAACAAGTGCGCATCAAGTTTTCGGTGTATTAGTCCGTGCTCATGTCTTCACACTACAGAAGAGCGTGCAACAGAGCATTAGCCATTTTTCAAATCGTGTTAGCTCACCAATGATGCTTCGGAGGAAGAATATACATTAGAATAAGTTTTGTAGAAAAATTTTCTACAAAATGTATAATAACTATTTCTACAATAAAACGTACCATTCGTGAGATATTTGCGAAAAACCGTTTTTCGGGATCTTTAACCTCGAATAAAATTTCTAGCAAAAGCAGGATCGATGAGGACATTTGGTATTCCATTTGAAATTTGGACCTTAAGGTGTATATAAAATTTCATCTCTATCGGACTATATTCGATGTTCAGTGTCCACTTTGAATGTATTAAAATATATATCCGGTAAACCTTCTCATACTTTTAAGTGGTATTTTTAAGTCCGGATGCCTGGGAATTTGATGTTGAGTCGCATTTTTGAAACGATCTTAAAAATAATATGACTTATTTATGGGACATCACTGAAAGAAAGAATACTTAAAACTGTTTAGCTTACCACATCAAGACTTTTTCACTATACATTAATGTTTTGTGCAATATTATGCATATAAATTAAAGTCCAAATTTTAGTAAGCCTCTCTATTTTGTATGATACTTTAGTATATCAACAATCGTGTATTTCACTGCATAATTGTTTTAATATATACATTCTTTGCACAATATAGTGATAGATATTGTATTGATATTTAAGCAACGATCTTCCAATATTTTGCAATTCATGACATACTTTTAGTTTTCAAATAAAATTTAACACCCACCTAGCATCCTGAAGCTAATGCTTCTACTTTCCTCCTACAACGTTTTGTTAGTTATGTCACAGTCTACGTATTTTGTTAGCTTGATCGAAGTATAATGTCACTTTTGAGACTAAACTATTGTTGAGTACTTTCATCTCAAACCTTCTTTTGCGCAACTCATTAGAAAGAGGTTTTTTTCGGGCTTTTCTCTTCGAGATACGAAAATCACGACTTGGCATCCTGAGCTGTGTTTAACCTTGCACTCTGTTAGCATACAATTTTCTTATCGTGTTTCTAAGTGAAGGCACAGTGCAGACAAACAAAATTCATGTTATCTCTAAAGAAAGAAGCAGTCACAGCAGATATTTGAAACTTCAAGGTACCACAAAAAGCAATCGACCTCAGGTAAGGCGGTATATTGATATGCTTAGCTATTTTTGCAACAAATGTAAAAATCTGGTAAATACACCAGTGCTTGAAATTTTTAAAATCAAGCATGAAATTTTAAACTTTATCTTCACATTCAGGGTGTTTTACTCATGAATTGAGGCTTTTGCTCCTAGATTTATGTGGTTATTAAGACAAGGGAGGGTGTCGACTACTAGAGTGCAATTTTCCACATGTTTTCAGATGTCGAAAAGTGATGCGAAATTAAGAAATATTTTTTATGCATTTTAATTTTTATTCAATACAAATCAAATTATACAAGAGATCACTACACCAATGATACTTGGAAGAAATCCTCTGAATTCTTCATTTCAGTTGCTAAATCTGGTAACTGAAAATATTTTAAAGACAAAAGATGTGTTTCGTATTTTAGTGTGATAAACTATTATTTTATTATTACCAATGTGAAAGATATAAATAACAAATAAATTACTAGTAATTATATGTGAGATATTTTAATGTAACGATATATTATAGTTTGTCACGATTTATAAGATATTTCTCTAGTATTGTGAAGAACCCATTTATGTTGAAATACACAGAATTGTTACAAGAAAATAACATTTTTTGGCATTGCTTTGAGTTTCAAATTCAGCAGCACGATAATTTTTGGTTTAAAAATATCAGGGAAACAGTAGAAACTGACGAAGAAAAAGATGAAATTGTACTCTGTTTTCATCAATTAACAGAAATAAGAGTAAATTAGTAATATTTCGAGCAAATGTCGAGCACAAGAGCATGTACCTTAAAAGTTTCTTGTAATTGTAACCAATGTAGTCAGAAACATCATGCAGAAGCAGAAATACTTAATTTTATATCTAAGTAATCAAAACACATTTTTCCTTTAGATCTGCACGCTTATCCAAACTGGATTAAATCGTCCTTATTTCAAACATATTCATAAAATATATCTTAGACATTACCTGGAATCTGTATTAGTGTAATCTAACCAAAAAGGAGTTAAATTTTCCACGATTTTTTGAAAATGTTAAACAATTCTCCCCCAGTATTTCTAGATTTAAACGATCCTGACACTTCAAAATTCTTGATACAATTCATCGTTTCAATTAAGTACTTAATGACGAATCTAGAGAAAGGGAGGAAGTTTTACCACAAATAAAAAATAGTTTGTTTGAGCCACACAAATATTAAATATTACCATCTTCTTACGCGAGAACGATATCTTCAAGACGAAAACGATTCTTGTTTGCGGCATGAGCGAACGTACACAGCGTGAATGACTCGTACATTTCCATGTTTAAATTGTCTTAGATATAAGAACTTTGTTATTACTCGAAAATTGGCAAAACGGCAAATGGATTGCAAGACATTTATTTGAGACTTGCAACGACGAAAAACAACTTAATAAACTATTTATGAAAACTCAGGATATGTTAACATTACATATTAGAATCATGGTGTCTTTTGGTATTATTGCACAAAATGACAAATCAAATACATCCCTCACATATTTCTTAACATTATTAAAAGTCATGTTTTCTTGACTTGAACATTCGAGATGCGCCCAACCCTGACAAGAAACACATCCGATCAAGGCTTTATTTGATGTAAGAAAATTGTAATAACACTTTTTTGTTTTCAGGAATAAATCTACTGACCAAATATTTTAGGCACTTCACAAGCTGAGCCTCTAGTTCTTTGGGAAATGTCCTTCCAAATTTCCCCATTCGTGGAGTCACAATCTCATCGCCACCTGTACTTATTTTTCTTATTCATTTCCCAAAGTGTTTCTTGAAATACCAAACTACGTTGAAGCTGCTCATTCCTCCATAACCATTTAAATAGCCTCTCTGGGAACCATTTCCCATTATTATTGCCTATTATTATGGATAAAATAGTTCTAGAAAGCAATACAAACTGATATTGTAATTATGAAATAAATTGTTTTTTGACGCCAGACCTGGGGATATGATACTCGACCAGTAATGGGCAACACCCAAGACAAAATAAATGTATTGGCAATTTAATCACGGTTCTTCCTATAACGCTGTTTCTATACATTATTCAACCACAAATAATATAAATATGACTCAATGGAAATAATTCACCAGAGAAGAAAATTAAAGACCCAAAGTTTAACAAATACTGACTGAAAGCAAAACATGGCATTCTCTTTGTAGCAGTTCTCTAGCAACTGAATACAGATGCAAAGTACTCGGCAGAATATCGCTTTGTAATTGTATCGAAGCAGTTGCCACAAAAAATGTACCATATCGCAGCATTTCGAAAAATATCACATAGTGACCAGTACTGGGAAATGGCCGGTAATTGGATGAAGTTCCCGTGTAGTTTTCACCATTGTTTGTGAGATTACTTACATTTATAAATAATTTCCTTGTTAATGCCTGCTCTACACGTTATACAAATACATAAACAGGATGTTTCAAATGAAGTGCGACTCCTGAATATCTCGAAAAATTATCATGGCATGAAAAGTACCCCAGGCGAAAAGTTAACATATTAGAAGTTTTTAATGGGGTTTTAGGGCTCGTAAACGTCAAGGTCATTAGGTCCCTTCATATTAGAAGGGGCAATTCACTTGTGTTTAAATCATGCTGCTCTCCCCCTCTCGTGAGTGAGGTATAAACTGTGAAATTTTGCATAGGAAACCACATTATTTATTTCAGATTTACCTAGCACGTCAAAAAACAATATTTTTTATTTGAAAGATATATTTCTTTTTAACCGAACGAAACCGGATAAATTCGTTAACATTACAATGTAAGAGAGACGTACATAGAAATTATTTGAATATTAAGAATACATGTTTAACGTTCATGATTGACGTGATATATATTTTTTCCGCTTAATTTACAGCAATGCATTTTCTGGTGACAGAAATTCCTCTGCGCTATATGTAAATATTTCGCCGTTTTCATATTAAAGGATTGTATCGATAAGAGTTAGTGCGGAAGATTCGTCGAACTAGGAACTGCAGACGATTTTGTGGAGAAGATATTTATCTCTTATAGCATGACGTCACCTGATAGTTAAGCCATATCCGATTTTCCCTATTTTATCGTTCGAGCGTATTGGTCATTTGATGTGTTTCTATGTTTGTACGGTTTTATGTCATCAGCCATGGTGACGTGGGAGTACCTCGTCTTGGCGCTCCTAGGTGTTGTGTTTCTCACCTATAAGTTCTTCACGCGCAACTTCGACTACTGGCAGCGACGTGGAGTTCCCTACCTACCTCCACAACTTCTCTTCGGTAACGTCAAGAAGCAGCTGCTCTTCCAGGTGTCGCAAGCGGAGAGTTTGCAAGAAGTTTATCGCCAGTTAGATGGCCACCCATTCGGAGGCTACTTCGAGGCCAATAACCCCGTTCTGCTGCTGCGGGACCCCGAAATCATTAAGCAGGTTCGTGACGCGTTGGAGATTGCTTCTAACGAGGAGTGTAAGCAAAAGACTGTAGGCAGTAAAATTCGTATTAGAAGGTCTATTGACCAAACAACGGGTCCTAGTTTGGATGTCCGTCTCCGGCTAATATCTTCAGCAAATTCTTGGCTATCTGGTTTTGGGCTGCGTCTTAGATTTGAAATTTAACGATTCGGCGGCTACGCTGCATCTTTCTTCAGATGTGACTCCCGTCGTTGCAAAAATTATAAATAAACCCGAGCTTGCGTCAGAATAGAAAGTGGCGCACAGCACTCGTCTTCACCCACTGGGCCAAAACCCGTCCAATCTCTCGGCGACCACTGCTATAAAAACAGTTTCATTCATTCACCTTTATTGAATCCCTTCAAATGAACTACAATCTGATAAAAAAGTATGGATGAATCCTCTCGTGGAAAATATCCCTAAGTCGAAAATATTCTATTCGATACTACATACGTATCGCGAATTTTCCGGGTAGTGACCTCTTGAGTGATCCTGATTTCTCTGCTTGGTTTTCTTTTCCAGTTGATTGTATACGTAGGCCACATTCGGCAAATCATATTCCGACTGAAGTTTATTTCAGAAAAATAAAGGCCTAGTGTGTCTGAGTCGAAACGAAAAGACTGCACGCGAGTGACTTCGTCACATGTTGTACGTGCTCCCTCTGCGGCTCATTATTTGGGGTTGCGTTTAGGTAAAAAGTAACCGTTCATTCAACTCTCCATTTAATTATCGTGTACTTGGAATATTAACCACTGTTAATGGCTGCTTTTTAATTTTGACGGTTCAATCTTTCCATCGAAATGAATCCTATTTACAAATTGCGGATGCATATTGCGAATAGTATGTTAAATGTGTAATGTTTCTCATTTCATTCGTGTGATAAAAATCTTTAATTTCTAAAATTTGTATCTTTGAAGGAGATGTGCGGTGAAATGTGTCAGTGTGATTTTTAGAGGTAGTTATTTTCGTATTTCTATCAAACCGTCTTCCAGTATCACCTACGTGAAAAGCTTCATAGTTTTGGAAGCATTACGTTAAAGTATTCTCCACTGAGATGCAGGAATACGGTCTGTGAGAGTAATGGTAGTAAGTACTTAAAATTATTGTTTTTTGAATCCATTTTCTATTTTAAGGATGTAGATATTTTCAAGGAATGGAAAACAGTAAGGAATTATCGTTAGTTTGAGAGACGATTTCGGTGGTTTTAATACGTTGCCTGTTTAATTTTCGTTTAATAATGTTGTCTGTTACCTAATTGTAGCATCGATTGTTAACAGTGATTATTTTGATGGTGTTAATTTCCTGGATTAATTTTTCGATAGAAAGAAGAATGGTTAGTAGTCTATGGATAATTGTGTAGAAAGCTTCGTGAGCGATAGAATGTTGCGAAACGTTGGATGTGAAAGCATCAGTGAATGTTAGTTTTAAGTAAATCGTAAACTCGTGTATGTTAAAGTATGTACAGCTGTCTACTTGTGTTTGTCCAAAGAGCTAACATATCGTCAACGTATCCGTACCAATAACACTCTTCAAATGGCGAGGGATGATTTGATTCGAACAGTGTTGTTTCAAAATTATTAATGAGTAAGTCGGCAAGGAGTGGAGATAGCTGGTACTCTGATAAAAAATAATTATCCTTACATCAGTTTCATTGCTCTATATACTGTATTGTGCCCGGGGTAATAAAAAAATACATGTTTATTATAAAAGACAAAGTAATCTCAATTTACAAATTCAGCTCTAAAGTTGAAGTCAGGGAACCATGTTTCAAATGTCAAGAAGAAAACAAGAAAATATCCCGCAGGTGTTCTCGGAGTCATGAAATAATCAAATCGCAGCCACCAGAAAGAAGTGAGTCACCTCAATATCCCTGCTTAATCTCCAACCCCATAAGGGAACAGAAATAATTTGACGGTCATTCTTCATACTATAGTCAACAATGAGATCGATAAAACAGCAAATTATTTACTAAACATAGTTCCCTATGAACCCAACACCACGGAATGAAAGACACCAAGTTCCGCTAGGAATTGTTTTTTAAACATAGTATTTATATTAAACACACACTTCCTTTCTCTGATTGTCTTAATACATTATACAAGGGAAATAAAATTTAGTGTGATATTATAGACAATCAATTATTAACATCTGTTATTTGTTCACTAACAAACACTTCATTATCAATGTCAATATGAATTTGTACATATATATCTTATCATATATATGTTTATATGTTATCATGAATTGGATGAACGACGACGTTTCAAGGTCCAGATACTACCTCCTCTTCAGGTATAAGTTTCTCTATAAAGACAATATATCTCTTATTTTTATACATCACGCAATTGAAACTATAATGTTAGTCATTAATTAAATACATTTTATATATTAAACACAGTACTTTAAAATATCAGAATATTTGATTCATTGTCAAGTTGTATAAAATAATCATTATCAGTAATATAATGATCTATAACCGTTTTATACGTGTGTTCTTGTCAACTCTTACAGTCAGAATGATACGAAACCAGTAGGTACCAATACATTATTATTAAAGCTTTTTGGTCATCATTACCAACGATGATGAAATGATGTCCAATGATCCAATGATGAAAAACACTATGAACCACTAGAGTTTCAAATGATGAAAAACACTAACATTATAGTTTAAATTATGTGATGGTAAAAATAAGAGATATATTGTCTTTATAGAGAAACTTAGACCTGAAGAGGAGGTCGTAAGATAGGACCTTAAAACGTCGTCGTCCATCCAATTCAAGATAACATATAATATGTACAAACTGATATTGCCATTGATAATGAAATGATTGTTAGTGAACAAAGAAGAGATATTAATAATTGATTGTCTATAATATCTGTTAGAATAGAGATCATTAGGCGCAAAAAATTGTTTACACGGACACTAATTAAGCGAGAAACTTCATTTATTCCACCAAAACATAGGAGAGATAAATTCGTGACAAGAACAACAGAAAACAACTGCGAGAGAAGACAAGGAACTATGTCACCAACCTAAGAACAAAATAATATTGTGGTTTCACCAACAAAACTAGGTCTTCCAACATTATCCCTTAATACTACAATATTTACGAACTTTATGAATCAAGAACTTCAATTAACATTTAATTCATTTACAAATTTTTCAAATTTCACTCTGCCTAAAGGTTTAGTGAAAACATCAGCCACCAAACTATCTATAGGCATGTACAAAATGTTAATTACATTTTAATCAAGCTGTTATTTTAGGAAACTACTCTTCACATGAATATGTTTCGTGCGTTTCGAATATTCATTGTTCACAGCCTTTTTCTTGGCACTTTGATTGTCATTGTACAACACAACAAGACCATTGATAAATGTTTGACCCAAATCACCAAGCAATTCCATAAGCAAATCCTTCAAGTAAATAGCTTCTTTCGTCCCCTCAACCAGGACACTCAGTTCAGCATCCGTTGAGCTAAGAGTTACATTTTTCTGCTTGGAGCATTCCCAGGAGCTAGCAGTACCAGCAAGTTTAAAGACAAATCCAGTAAAGGATTTACGATCCACCGGATCATTCGCGTAATCACTATCAACGAATCCAATAAGTAGTTGAGTAGACTTTCTAAAAACAATACCATTATCATTAGTTGCTTTTAAATACCTCAACACACGCTTGGCTGCAAGCCAGTGTTCCATATAATGGTTGTTGTTGAATTGGCTCAAGTAAGTATCCGCAAAAGCAATGACAGGCCGAGAAGAAACAATTAGCCACATTAAACAACCTATCAACTGTTGATATGGTACATCTGAGCATTTCTCGCCATCAAAAGAAAATTTTATGTTTTGTCCCATTGGCGTTTTTTGCATTTTAGAATCTTGCATACCAAATTTATTCAGAACTTGATCAATGTAATTTTCTTGAGAAATTTTCAGTTTGTCATTACTTCTTTCTATTTTCATTTCCAAGCAATGGGACAATGGACCTAAGTTTCTCATGACAAAATTTTCTCGAAGTTTGTCTCTAACAGCTTTCATCTGCTTATCATCGTTGTAAAAAACAAAAAAAATCGTCAACCCAAACAGCAACAATCATGATTGAATTTTCAGAACACATAAAAAATATACAAGGTTCAATCTTTGACTGATTGAAACCCAAATTCTGAAAAAACTTAGTTGCTTAAGCATACCGTTGACGCGAACTTTGCTTCAACCCATACAGACTCTTCTTTAGAAGACATACCTTATTTTCACTGCCAGGGACGACGCAGTCTTCTGGTTGGTTCATTAAAATTTCGCAATTTAAATCACCATTTAAAAATGCACATTCTACATCCCAGTGATCAGCCTTCAAAATTAGTTTAACAGCAAGATCCTAAAGTTAGCTTTTCTCACGACACGGGAACAATTTTCGGTGTAGTCCACACCATATTTCTGTGAAAAACCTTTCGCCGCTAGGCGAGCTTTATATCTTGAAATTTCACCATTTTCGTTACGCTTAATCTTAAAAACCCACTTACACCCAACAATATTCTTGTTGGAAGGTTTGTCCACAAGTACCCAAGATTATTTGGATTTCAGAGATGCCATTTCAGCGTCCATGGCTTCTTGCCATTCACGAGCACGAGGGCCAGATAAAGCTTCAGAAACAGAATTGGGTTCCATCTCATCCAAAGCACAGAGATAAGTAACAAAGTCTGGAAAAACTTTTGGTTGTCTATTTCTTACCGGGTAGCGGCAACCAGATTGATGATCTGGAGTAGAAACATTACCAGTTTCGCTGGATCCTACATCAGAAGGGCTGTAGTCTTCAGTATCAGCATTCTCGTTAGGATCAGCACTCACAAAGTCGGTCTTACCAGTCAGAGAGCCGTCGTCATCATCAGTGTATGAGTCGTCAATTTCATGGTCACGAGTTTCTTTTTCTTCAGAGTCATCAGAGGGCATGATCATCGGAAGTCACGTCTCGACCGGTTCCTCTTTCTTGTGAGAAGTTGAGTCACCTCGAGCTGCAGAGGACTCTTCGGCGAATGTCACGTTTCTATGAAAGGTCACATCATGAGTTTCCATGTCTAAGAGTCGTTACCCTTTCGTGTTCTCACCGTACCCCACGAAAACCATTCGCTTGGCCTTAGGATCGACTTTCTTGGAGCCATGAGTAATGTGGGCGTACGCGTCGCAACCGAACACTTTCAGAGAGGACAGATGTCGTTTTAACCCAGACCATTTTTCATGTGGAGTGACACCCTCCAGACGCTTTGTCGGTGAAACATTCATCAACCGTACAACAGTGTTAGCACACATTCAGCCCAAAAACGGGGATCCATGTTGCCCAGCATGGAACGCACTTTGTTCATGATAGTGCGATTTGTCCTTTCAGCCAAACCATTCTGTGCCGATTCGTAAGGACAAGTGGTTTCGTGTTTGATTCTTTCTTTCTTAAGTAAATTTTCAAAAGCATTACTAGTGTACTAACCACCACCATCAACTATGAGGACTCGGATTTTTCGATCACATTCATTCTCAACCAGAGCCTTGAACTCTTGGAATTTTTCCATTACTTCGCTCTTGCGTTCCATGAAGTAAATGAACACTTTCTATATACCACCATTAATGAATGTAACATAGAAATGAACTCCCCCAAAAGAGTTCACTTGAAATGGTCCGGCGACGTCACTTACAACCAAATCTAGCTTATTTTGGTTCAAATGTTTGTCCTTGTTGATGACATAAGGTATCTTCAGCTACTTACTAACTATGCAGTCTACACAAAGTTTGGAATCCTCCTGGGAATAGTTCACACCCACAGCCATGCCATCACGCAACAGTTTCAAGCCACTGGCATTCAAATGATAGATGTCAAATCTTTTCAAATTTATCAGAGACCGCGGCTAGACCAAAATTCTCCCTCAAATTTGACCTTCTTCGTTGTTTTCGTTTTGATCAACTGTCACATCCAAACAGTAGACACCATCAACGTTAGTAGCAGTGGCTATAACCTCTCCGTCATCCATGACAGTACACTGATTTGCATCAAACGAAACTGAATATCCCTTTTGAGTGAGTTGGCTCACAGACAGTATATTTACTGAAAGTCATGGCAGAAAAAAATCAGAAATTTGAAAGATTTTCTCGCCAATAACGTCAATCGTAAAACTGCCCGATCCACCGCTGAGCAACGATTGTCCATTCACGACGGAAATTGAAATTCCTTTTTCTCCCTCAGAAAAATCCCTCAACACACATTTATTCCCGCACAAATGTCGACTGGTAACGCTGTCCATGTACCATCTTTTATCACTACTTATCAGTGTTCCAAAAGCGGTAAACGGCGCCTTTTTGAATCGCGATTTCCCAGATTTGTCTGGATTTTTCTTTTTCTGGGAAGAATCCTCTGTAAAATCAACTGCCTCCTTGTCCTTCTCAGGGCAATCTCGGCGGAAATGACCATCCTCCTTACACCTCCAACAATTTGGGATAATAGGTTTGTTATTTTTACTTTTTGGCGCTCGTCAACAAAGCTTTCCCTTCTTTCTTGTTCCACTTGTCTTGCAACAGCGTATTTTTGACAAGATCGGACGAAAGATTTTCATCAGCTTTAGCGCTACTTTCTATTGCCATCACCATAGGGTCATATTTACTAGGAAGTCCTTTTAGAAGAAGTACAGCAACTAGTTCGTCATCCAATGGCTTACCCATGGCTGCCAGTTGTTGACCCAAGTCCATTACTTCGTTGATGTATCCTTCCATCTTCCCAAAGTTCACAAGCTCCAGTGAAAACAGCTTTCGGAGTATGAACAGCCTACGATTCAGTCCCATGTCCTCAAAGGCTCTCTCCAGCGATTCCCAGGCTTCTTTTGCAGTCGCAGCGTTGATGACGTTGGGAAAAACACATTTCTCCACCATCAAGTTGATTCGGCAAAGTGCCGTTTCGTCACGTCGCACTTTCGTTCCTTCTTCAGTGGTGTCCTCCGCAGGATATCCTTTGACTGCACACCAAATATTGTCGTGCCGCAAACAATTCTTCATTTGGAATTTCCAGTCCAGGTACTTTGCTCAACCCATGAGTTTTTCGAAGATCGCAAGCCCACTTCCATTGCCGTGTGAGTCTGCCATCTTAGCACGGTGAGGTTAGTAATAACAAAACGCGCACAAAAACACAAATTTTCACAATTTACACAGCAATATCGCGGTTTCTGTGTCCATAATCTGTTAGAATAGGGATCATTAGGCACAAAAAATTGTTTATACGTACACTAATTAAACGAGAAACTTCATTTATTCCTCCAAAACACAGGAGAGATAAATTCGTGACAAGAACAACAGAAAATAACTGCGAGAGAAGACAAGGAACAATGTAACCAACCTAAGAACAAAATAATATTGTGGTTTTACCAACAAAACTAGGTCTTCCTATCACACTAAAATTTATTTTCCTTGTATAGTATTTATATCTCCAATTCTACATATTTTAACTCATGAGAAGACTACGTAGCATCTCACGAAAGTACACGAAATACACAAGTCACCGTGACTGTGCAATTGTTGCTGTTGTGTTGGCAACACGGATAATAAAAGTAATTATGAATTAGAGTGTAAATTAGCCAATTATGAGGTGAACAAGAACAATCATATCAGTACTATTTTGAAGGTGACAATTACGATTCCCTTGACGGGAACGGGATGAATTCTTAGTGTTTCAGTGCTGGACTACATGAGTTCATACTTGAGACATGTTTCACAGATCTTTGTGAAAGACTTCTGGCATTTTCCCGACCGTGGGATGTCTTTCGATGAAAAACGCGACCCTCTGACGGGTCACTTGTTCAATATCGAAGGCTCACGCTGGAGGAATCTGCGCCTCAATCTCACACCCACCTTCACCACTGGGAAGATGAAGAACATGTTCTCACTCATAGAAGACTGCGCGCAACGAATGTTGAGAACGGTCACGACAGCGCTAGGACCATCGGGGCAGGTAAGATAACGCTGGCAAACTACAAATGACTTTAAAAAGTTAGGAGAAAATTAGAAAAAAAAAACAGAAAAATTGGAAAAAAAACATTATGGGATGATCTTTAACATTCACATTTATCGATGGTGTGAGTAGGGCTGCCAGATTTTCGATTTTGACAAAGTCGTTGTTTTTCAAACAATTTTGCCCGGTCAGGTCATCATGTTGTCAAAGATTATGTTGGTCCAAAGACAATATATCGTAGTAATAGTAATTCAGATCAAGTTAGTATATATTAAACTTAAGACTTGAATTTTGGTCGCGGAATAAACAAATTTTTGCATTTACGAGGTTAAATACATTTCCTGACACAAAAAAATATTTTGCACACAAAGAAACTTGTTGAAATGTTTATTGTCGATTTTACATGTGTTTAGTGTTAGGTCATGTTATTGTATTATACGCAACGCGATATGGATCAATGTTTTTGGAAGAACCATTTGTAGGGGACAGAATAGTTCTTTAAAAGAGTTCCATCATGGTAAAAATGTAAAATGAAGTCCGGTTTCTTGTTCTTCAAGCAATATTTTTTACAAAAAACATTCCTGAGCCATTCTACGTGTAATCGTCCAAAACAATAAACCATCTCAGAATCGACGAAAAACTTGTATTTTAGTTCAATTCCATTAAAAACTAAGATTCAACTCATTTCATGGATAATTTTATCATTGTCCAACATTTAATTACCCCGATTCCATTTTGTGGGAGTTAAGACTAGAGGAACAATGAATGTGAAATGATAAAATGTCTACAATAAAATGAATCATTCCATTTCAAATCACCCAGTAGTGTTGCTCAACATTTTTACTTTTCCTGCTTTTTCATCGTATGTACCTTTTGACTTGATGATCTTAAAAAAAATTACTTTTTTAAGTCATTGCTTTTTGGCAGTCTTTTTTAAAATACCGGTTATGCGATTTTTTTTTAGAAAAACCTTTTTAAGATCGTTAAGTCGATAAGGAAAATGTTGAGCAATACTGCTGGGTGATTTGAAATGGAATGACCCTATATTTTTGTACCCGTAAGCTTTTGAATACTTAGGATCCACTCTGTTGTGGCAAGCCATCAAATTTCTTACTTTTATTCACCAAAGGACACTTCAAAATAAAAACATTATAAATGCTACTTTTTATACATTTCTTTTCCCAAATACGTACACCAATACCGATTTTTGAAATTATTGGGGAAAATACTCCTGAGATCTGATATTTTTATTTCTAACTATCCGAATTACCACAGAATCACCTGGGCTCTAATGACCTCAATGTTGACGAGCCCTAAAGCCCCACAAAAAAACAACAACACAGAATCACCAATAATAAATGAAATTAAGATATAGATACAAACAAAAGATGTAAGATCTCCTGGATGGGACAACATGTCAGCGGATGTACACAAAGTAGATATAGATACAACTGCGAAAATACTGATTCCCCTCCTTCAAAATGAATGGAGACAAAAAACTATACCAGAAGACTGGAAATATGGCATCATTGTTAAAATAAACCAAAAAAAGGGGATAAAACGAAATGTATCAACTGGAGAGGTATATCGGTACTGTCTATCCAAGGAAAAGTCTTGACAAGAGTGATTCCAAACCAATTAGGAGATGCAATTGTGATTGAGTTATAAAAATGTAAGTGCTGATAAGAAACAAGAGATCAGATGGAAAATAATGGAAAACATCCAAGACCTAGAGTATGCGAACGATATCTGTCTATTCAGACATATCGTCACAACGGTATTCAGACATGTAAGAAAAGGTTTCAAGGCTATGTCAAATCTTGGTGAGAGGCGAAGGAGAAACGTATTGAAACAAGACCGCACAATCCATTGATAATACTTGGTCAACATATTCAAAATAGTAATTATTTCACCTCGGAAGTAAAATAAGCAAACAAAGGGAAACACTGAAAAATTTTACATCTAGAATTGGAAAAGCGAATTTAGTGTATGTCCAGTTGTGTGCAGAACTAATAAATAGACATATCTCAAGGGAATAAATTTTTGGGGGAAACTGTAGTTATTCCGGTTTATGCGGAGCAGAAATCTGATCCATAAATAACAAAACTAGAATGAAACAACAACCTTTTGATAATGGAGGTTTCAGATAGATTAGCCCCAGACAAAAAAAAACGAGCAAATCAAAAGAAGTGGAAATGGATCGTGCATTTACTGAGGAAACAGGATAATTAAATTGAAATTATTAAACCGACCTTTTTTGTAGACCATTGTTTATTATAATATGCCACAACGTTTCAGCAGTAGCTTGCTGCCATCGCCTGGTGAACGTACGTGTTTGAACATAGAAACAAGTGTTTTTCGTCTATCTTGGTAACAAGTAGAAAACAAATTAACCACATATATAAATAAAACAATTACATAGGATAATAACCTACAAAAAAAAGCTCTGGAATGGAATCCGCAGGAGTTGCCAAGGAGAGGAAGATCTAGGGGAACGTGGAGAAGGAAAGAAGCAAGAGTTCTCGGAAAAACATGGAAGGAGGTGAAGAGGTTTCCTGCAAATCGAGTACGGTGTAAGGCTTTCACTGATGCCCAATGATCTTGAAAAGAACAGGAATGAAGATGATTATTTAAACATCAATGGCATTATTTGCGTATCAATGCACGTAAATATTTCCATATAAATTACACATTTATTGCATTCTTTTTCATTCTCATCTTTATATAACTGCGTTAAAATTATTTTTTAATTGACTGTCTGACTGACTGACTGACTTATTGACTGAGTCACTCATTCGTAAACACAGAGCAAAACTATTAAAGAAAGGAACGTGAGATTTGGTATGGCAGAGGCACACTAAGAAAAGTTTTCGAAATTCGGATTTAAAAGAGGTGAATGAGGTGAAAGGAGGATTTTCGAATTTTCGTTATTTTCATTATATCTCACGATCTAAATGTGTTATAATTTCGGATTTTGTATGTAAGGTTTGCTGATTTAAATGTCTTGACATGGGATAATGGTTTTTTCGGTATTTTATATTTAATGGGTTCAAAGAGGTGGGACCTTTAAAATTTCTGTCGTTCGCTCTAACAGCATGGTATATTATTTTCGCTATATCTTACAAACTAATTTAGGTATCACTTCGGTTTTTGTATGTTAAGGATATTAAATAAAATATATATACACTCCCTTCTGGAAATTTCAAAATTTTACTTTCCAGTGAGTGAAAATATTTGGTGTATTGTCGTTATTGAGTGACCGATACATTCATCAACACAAAGAGGCAAATATTAAAGATAGAAACTTGAAATCTTAATGACATTTACTAACTGTTGTTATTAAATAATCCTTATAAAAATAAAGTAATTTAATTTATTTTCTTTGTGTATATACAGAAGTGTAGAAAAGATTTTTTCTAAATTAACAAGTTTTAACGTTAAATAGTTAAAAATAATTTTGATAACATTTTAATTGATAAAAATTTTAGGTTTCGGGAATATATTTTGCCAATAATTTCAAAAATCGATAATGGTGTATGTATTTTGGGAATTGATTTTTGAAACAGAGTAACATTATTTATGTTTTTAGCTTGAAATGTCCTTTGGTGAACAAAAGTAAGAAATTTTATGGCTTGCCACAATAGAATAAAACCAAAACATTCAAAATTTTACTGGTGCAGGAGTATAATGTTTCATTTTATCTATTTTATTATTATTATTTCACGTTCCTTTCACCTCTAAACTTAACACTCACATAAAACGGACTCGCAGTAATTTACTCATTTATAATGATAAAATTATCCAATAAATGAGGTGAATTCTAGTTTTTAATGCAAGTGAATCAAAATACAAGTTTTCCACCAATTCTGAGACGGTTGGGTTTATGATCGATTATACTAATACAAATGACCCTCCAGCTTTTTATTGATGAACAAGTACACAGTTGGTAACATGTCACTTCCATACAAGGTTCCTAATCTCTTCCAAATGAATCTTAAGTATAATTTTAACTATAACAAGAATATTACGAAAAACGTTTTTATTGATATTCGAAAATAAGAAATTGAAACTGCTCTTAGACTGAGCTGAAATATCAAGTAAATATCTAGTTTTTTAATAAAACGCTTGTTGTAACAGAACAACCTAGTCACCTCCGTGCAGTTTATATAATAAAGGCATTCCTAAAGAGTCCACCCCCTCCCCTCCCTGTGGGGTTGTGGGGGGAAATTACAAATCCAGGATGAGCATTCCCTAACTGCATTAGCATACCAGATTTTAAGTCGGTTGTTCAAACCATTTTCTCTTTGATCTAAATTCGAAAGAAAAAAGTCTCTGAAACTCACCCGTGAGCTCAATTCTATATCCCTGTAGAACGGGACCGGGGTGGCGTCGGGTCACCCCTGCCAGAACAAAGACACAACTTCATTTTCCAAACTCTACGGGCAATGTTATGATATGTTAAGATAACCAACTATGTTAAGATAATATGAGTAACCTGCCAGCTGTTTTTGAATATCTTATTTTTTTAAATAAAATCATTAACTATTATCTATCAACTCATCTAATAAAATTTGGACCTTGTAGGACTTATATTTGAATAAAACCATCTTGAAGTTGTATGGATAAAGCATCTAGTGGTATGATTTTTAAATAAATTCCCGTGTTATTTCTAATAGATTCGAATGACATCATACGTATCACAAATTTAGTATACAAAATATCGGTACGAAACTTCGCCTACATTTACGAACAATTAAGAATGTTATTCGACGAAAACAGTCTTAACACAGGAGAATTCCATTCAAACTAGAGAACACTGTACATATAAATTGTTTCAATTGATAATATACAGTTACTGATTCACAGTCTTTCATGTACCATAATTAATGAATTACTGTTATAATGAATATTGTTAATATAAACAGAATATTTAACATTACTGATTGGTTATGTGCTTGAGTAGTGCCTGCTCATAGTACCTTAACAGAATGAGCCGTATGTGCTCCAGTGTACGCACATTCGTACTGTGTCCTGTGTGTTTATGCAACGCGCAACACTAACACGCCGGGCGGGTGGCATTCTTTCATGCTTATGATGTTTTTATTTATTCATTAATACTTTTTACTCTCTGATTCAGAAATTTGACTTATATTTGTATGTTATAAACCGTGAATTATTCCTATCACCATTTCGTATTTACATCGAAATCATCTTACTGATCTGGAGGATGATTCGGATACAGACTTTCGTTTTCGTTTATTGTCCTGAATTCAATTTTAAAATTCTCCTTACTGTGTCATATGATTTAAAGTGAATTTTCATTGTAGGGTTGGCAAGGAGTTGACACTCCCTATAGGAATGGTTTGGTGGTGGGGTCTAAATATTTGAATGAATGTACTCCGATTGATCTCAAATGAATTACTTTTTGACATTAAACGCAGAAAATTTTGTTTACAAATGGAGTGAAATGTTTGAAGAGGGACAGCAATGGGTTACCTTTAGTGGCAGAGTATCACTGAAGTAATATAAGCTAATCAAACCGACACCCTAATGAGCATCTGAAAACCTCGCCCCTCAATACGGGTAGTGTAATTGTTGCTGGGGGTGGTTTTCGAAGATGGTGTTTTTTCACCTCTGATTCTCGAAAGAACTTAATTAATCCAGTACCCAAGAGATAAGTCCATTCTCACATCTAGAATGTGATTTTTGCGCTCGATTTTCAAGAAATCATTTTGGAATCCAAAAGTGCAACTGAGTCTTTCATGACGCAGTTGCGCATTAGTATAGGTTAACAATAATTCAAATCTGTCTTCTTCAATTTTCTTCAACTATTGGGTCATAATGTTTAAGATGTCATATACTTACCAAAAATATGCTATTATGTTGGAATGCCAACCATAAATATAGTATGTAAATATGTTCAGTGAAGAGTTGACAAGTTATATATTATTATTCTTATTCGCACAACATAAGGGTATTTCAAATGAAATTTATTTTATTTATATTGACCTTAATACGTAATTTCAAACCTTTACTTTTAAATTTTTCCATATACTCGATGTATACCCTGAGTTCAACTATTTACGAGCATCTGCTGCATGAACCCTTACATTCATCTTGCCTTCGAAAGTATTAGCAAGTTCAAACTTCATTTTATTGATCGTACGTAAATATATACACATTACAAATAAAGTAAATTTTTAGATCAAAATTTTTATAATTCATAAAAAAGTAACACAAAAATACCATTTTAAAACCCCCCTACCTTCCATAACGCACCTGTAACAATATCTCTTACTCCCCTCACCAATAATTACGTAACACAAGTCCTTCCTCCCTCCTCTGTGTGAAGAAACGTTTTTGTTGCTTTTTGGATAAAGTGGAGTAAATTTTATATTAACTGCCATTTTTTCTCCGTATTCTTACTAAGCATCTATAAGCTCCTTACCTTACATACCTTACAAACGCGTTACGCAACATTAGGGTAACACTCCCGTAACTGGCAGTAACGCAGCTTAACAGTACCACAAACTCCATGCTGTGTTACGTCGAGGAGACCGGGCTAGTTGTTACAATGTTTTTAATGTTAAAAAATACACTGTTGACAGTACTAAAACGAAGTACATTTTTAAATTTACTATTGGCAATTAATGGAAAAGTTAAATTGGGATTCAATGTCAAGAGATCTTTTCATTACAATCAATGAGATGTTTATGTTGAACCTTTTGATATTGATTATGATAGTACCAGAACAATTTTGTTTCATTCCGGCACTTTTATGTTTTATATTCTTATGTTGTAAGTTCTTAAAAACTGTACCTATGATATTTGGTTTCAAACATTAATTTCATTGCAAAAGTTATTCCGATGATCTATCATCGCCATGATTGTCTGGTTGACAGGTTTTACAAATATATAATTTAATAAACTTCGCGCAAGGTTGTTAGCCTTCTTGGTACAATTACAAATTTGCAGCTATTTTGTTGTTGACATGGATTTTGACTAGTGTTCAGCACATTCAATCCATAAGCAGTCATTTTGCTCTTCGTCCGAAGACTCCTATCTCGGAGACTTTTTCTTTTCATCAGGATGTTTTAGGCGAAGTTTTATTGTCATGCGGATGTTATGCTTTTTGCAGAGAGTGACACTTTTCTCTTCACTGACAGTTGTATAAAGCATTTTTTGACACTTACAGCACTTTTGCGGGTGAATACGTTACATAGACACTCCACCATTGGTTTCCGCTTTCGGATCACTTTCCTATCACCAACTTTAGGAACATTATTGTAACTTACATCCAGAATTTCAAAGAAATATCTTTGAAATAAATAAAATTGGAAAATATTATTTATTTCACTATTAAAATAGGTGAAACATAAGGCGAAATTGAATTGACTCTCTAGCAACTGGTCCCACCAAAACTGTAACATCTTTCTGTTACGAAATTTCATATATTGACACATGAATGAAATAATATAGATGTAGAGAACAGTAAAATACGTTATCACTTACTTGGGAAACAAGGATTTACGTTGCACTGAAGTTACACAAATATCTACAAGAGTTCCATCACAAATTACAATTGAAAAAAAAAATTACTTACAGACACACAATCAATATGTTTTAGAAACTTTCACTCTGGTACTGACAGCAAGCATTCCAGTGAACGGCAGGGGTGCTACGCTAATGAGCACTATCTTATACAGTAAAAGAGGTCAGTTTCTGCCGGAGGTTAATTTTTAATTCGAATGTAACAACCTAATCCCGAGTAACAAATGATCCGGGTCTCCCCTTATTGATGAACGACTCCTTTCTCTATTTCTACGTTAACTTCATTTCTTGTCCATATAGAATGCTTCTTTACCTCACCAAAAACAGACAAGGTGTTAGAGCTCTGCTTCGCTTGCTCTTTTGCAGGCGGAGCTGGAAGTCCGCAACATCTGCAGCAGTTACACCATCGACGTCATTGGAGTATGCGCTTTCGGACTACGCGCCAATGCCCTGGATGACCCTCACAGCGAGTTCCGGCGCATGGCGCAGATCACTCAGGTGGATACTCAAAGTCTTTCGTTAATAAGTCAAAGGAAATGAATAATAATTTGATTTAATTTTAATTACCCGAAAATTGGATCGAGTAGATGTTAATCGTATATATAAGTTGTCTCTGTCATCACATCCGCTCGTCGTCTTCTTTCTAGTTTAGACATCTTTTGATATACGTGAACTGCCGAAATGAAGAACAACTTAAACAGGCGAGAGATTGGTTTCTGGAGAAGAAATGAAGTTCATAGTTAATATTGCATTTATTACACAATAATTATATTATACCAAATTCTGCCTCTTTCCGCAACGCACATTTATAGGAGAGAAAAAAATCATCCTCAACAAAGTGATTCCGGAATAGACTTCGGTACGCAGGTCGATTCCTGTTCGAGGCACTGAACGTTTATTTGAGAAAAGAAACACAATTACTTCCAAAATAACTATTCACATAGAAATATTAAATATTTAAGAAATGATACACAATTAATATTGCATATTTACTAGGTATGTACTATACCAACTTCAAAGGAAAGTGGCGTCCGACAACTTAGGACATTTCCCCGAATTCCCTCCACGGTTAATGAGCACACCGCTCGGTCTCTCAAACTCTTTATAACCTACTGGAAACGAGAAATTGGCTATGATACTTCTTTTATTTAACGTTTTATGTCCATTATAATGTAATATTTACATTATATATTAAACTACGAATAAAGTAATTCCAAATAAAATATAATTACGATAAAATTAAAAAGGATAGGATCAACCTGACAAACCCATAATTTTGGCGTAATTAAATAGCATTTCGATTCATTTTCTTTGGAACTGATTGTAGATAGCATAACTAACATTAGAATGTTAATAAAACATTCAATAAAAAAGGTAACATTTCCAGTTTTGTGTGTGTGTCAAGCGGGTGACTAAGAATTTAATCCCGGAGATGTCGGATGGTGTGCTCATTAGGGGAAGGGACCTACAATGTTCCGGGAAATGTTCTAAATTGTCAGCCGCCACTTTCGATTGCACATGGTACACATCTCAATGAGGCCAAGGTCAAGAGCTCATTCACAGCTCTTCGTTGGTAGCAATACACAAATGACCAATCACACGAATATTGTTTATGAGCGGTTCCCAACATAAGCAGCTACCTTTTAGGGATCCTATTGCCAATGGCTTCAAGACCATCAGTTCCAAATTTCTTCAAGAATACTTTTGTGATGCAAATTTCTAATTATTATATGACACAATTTTCTACTAAAAAAGGGGGAACATTTCACGTGCTTGTCACCTACTTTTTTAGTGTTGTTTTTAATGTTAGAAAAATACAATTTTACTTCAAAATACATTAAAAATATGTGACAAATGAAAATATTTTTTCGTCAGCAAAACAAATTTATGGATTATATTTTTTCAGCTTATTTTTTACACAAATTTGTTTGACCTGTAAAAATGAGCAGATTGTTTTATAGATATAACCTTTTAATACATAACTACGGAACAAATGTCTGATACATAATAATTTAACAAGATTTTCCTCATTCTTTATGTCATTCATCCGAATAGTCACTGATCATCATTATTCTGATATACATTAGCTTGCCGGCAGCCTGGGCACACGGAAGATAGTGCTAGTCAGAAACTAAATCGTCGCATCACCCCGGAAGACGTCTGTATAGTTGGCACCCCCACTTTCTCTAATGAAATCGGAAACATACCTATAATTACGAGCTAATTAGGAGCTAATTTTGAGCTAACATTAAAAATTTTGAGCTCTACCGGAAACTTTTCAAAATGAATTTGAAAAGTGGGGGTGCCAACTATACGTATAGTAAGCACCCCCACTTTCTCAAATGAAATCGGAAACATGCCTATGATTACGAGCAAATTAGGAGCTAATGAGCTTAATGAGCTAACATTAAGTTAATTTGTGTGCTAACTAACGTTTGTGATCTGGGGTTTTCATACTTCAATCTTGGATCGTATTCTTGAACTGTTTTCTTGCCAGTCGAATAGAGGTATTGCGAGTTACGTGTAATTCTAAGATTTTGTTTGTTCAAAGCATTATTTTGGTAAATGTAAGTGCTAAGTAACATTGATGATCTGTTCATATTTTTATCGTATTCTTGAACTGTTTACATTACAGTTGAGTAGAGTAGTTGTAGTGTCAGGGAATTGTCGATGCGATTTTTTTCGTTAGTGTGTATTACAATGAAGGTTGGTTTCTTTGTTTTTGGGGGGCTGACAGTAACATAGTCTTCAGTCTTTAATTATTCAGTTACGATCGTATTTTGGTGATCTTTTTTGACTGTCAAATAAGGTGAGGTGAGCTTATGTGCACTTTAATCATAAAATGTTTATACAAACAGTTATGCTAGGGTTTTTGAGTGTTTTGGTAATGCTGTGTGTAGCATCTTACTAATTTGAGGCTGATATGTCTCAATTCATTGATCTTATTATTTAGATTTTCTACAATTTGGGAATTTTCGTTTGATATTAAGGAGTTGTGTCAGCGTCCGTAGTTATGAAAATATGTTATTTGTGAATTTTATATTTCCATGAATTGTTTAAAGACTCTGTAAAATGAATAGTTATGGTTTCAATGTAGCAAGTGAAAAATGTTAAATTGGTTAATGGTTGAGTAACATAGTAATTATATTTTTTACTTTGATAAACTATAATATGAGTGTTCGACTAGTATTCTTTGATATTTTTATGAGAATCGAAAATTACCTGTAAAACAGCGATACTTAGAAAAGAATTTTTTAGTAAAACATCTTATTATGCGTTTTAAGAGTAAAAGGTAGTCAAGAAAAGGGAAGTGAGGCCAAGCTCGATCTAACACGTTGCCCTGAAATTTTAAGTACCTTTTTCACATTGTTTTCAAGATTTTGAGAGACACTCTTGATTTTTAGCCCAAAATTCGAGGCAGGATAAGCAAGAAGTACATTCCAATATTATTATAATTTACAAGTTTCGGTTTTATTTTGCCTATAAATAGATTACAATAAAACTTAGAAAAAAATCTGTGGAATCGATATAAATCTTCAGTTAAAATATGACTGAGAGCAGATTACATTTAGAATTTTTTTGCATTTCTTTTTATCGTGTGTGTTTGCTGTGCGTGCATGGGAATACGGTAGTGAAATTTTAAGCTAATATGAAACACACTTACGAACGATGTTTGCTGAAGTTCCAAATCATCTTCATTAGTTTGGTGATAATTTTTTCGTCTTAAAGTGACAAATGCGAAATAGTAAGAAAAATGGTTATTTAACAGATCTATCCTGATGATATCTATCTTTATGAAATCCGGTTGATAACCATCCTCATGAAATTTGAAACACGGGTTCGTGGGAGTCACAGGAGTACGTAGTTCAGTAGCCACGGATATAAAAAAGGCCAATCAAGGGAAAAATATTGAAGTTTTTTCTCAATCGTTCCTTATGTTTCCAGAAACGGCGAATCTGAATTTCAACTTTGCTGCCTTGTAAAGCTTATGTATTTTGAGAAAAATTTGAAAAAAGGATTCGAAAAAATTAATCATTTTTTTTGTTTCTTCTATGTAATTCGAAACGCACTCGCTTCCATAGAAAATTACACGAATAAAGAAATAATTTAAATTACATTTTCTACAGATTAAGTCTCCACCGATTTTTTGTTTGACGAACAGATACCGCGTTAGAGCGCGATGAATTTTCTCCAAAATTTCGAAATGGACCGCAAAAGACAATTTTTCTTTTGTTTTTTGCTTTATAACGCGACAATTAATCAATTTTAGATGATAGTGCCAAGCATCCAGATAAAGTACACTACATTTACATCAAATGAAGTCTCTTAAAAGAAGACTTCCATATAAACTTCAGATTTTAAAATTATATTTTAGGGGTTCTACCAAGCAAACTTTTTACGGGACTATGTTTTATGTCTGAAGAAATAACCACAAAAATTTAGATTAAAAAACATATATGTAAGGAGTTTCTATCAAGCTTCAAAATATCAAAATTTTAATATTGCCATCGGTCCAGGAAGCGCCAACCGTTGGCGCTTGCCTTTAAACGTTCTAATTTTTTTTTTCAATTTATTTTGGCCTAGGGTCTTTAACCTGGTCATAACAAGGCTCATATTTTTAATCTATTCTTTATCTTATTTAATTATTTGTCGTGTCGCTTTCCTATTGGTTTCACAAATTTCTATTCCCTACCACGAGGAAATGGAGACTCATCTACTATCCCGAGTAATTTCTCTTTTTAATGCTTCACGTATTTTTCCTAATTTTATGACATATTCTCTAAAAACCTCATATTTCTCTTTAGTGTCTATTCTTGTGTTCCAGTAACTCCTTGTTTCTTCATTTCTCTTATATATTTTGATCGTTCCTCGCCATACCACTTGCAGTCCTACATCTGATGTTCACGTGTTTCTTCTTTTTCGCCACAAACATAGCCTGATTCTTCGCTTATTCCGCTCTCTACTAGGAAACTATTGAAACTTCCATGTCCTGTTATGTACTTAATTACATATGTATTATGCTTGAACCATTTTCTATTCACGTAGACAAATTGCTCATTTTGAATAAATTTGTTGGTTATACGTCCTTTTGATGTTTTTCCCTTCGAATTTGCCACGCCTGCATTTCTTGTTTTGCTATCATTCCTTTCCATTGTTTTGTTTTGTTTTCTATTTCTTCCCCTGCTTTAGTTCTTTTTTCCTGTTTGTTCTATTTTCCTTCAAAATGGTAATTTATCATTGTATAAATCCTATGGCATTATTCCATATATAACTTCTAACGCTTCTCATTATAATGTTCGATATGCTCCTCCTATTGCCAGGAGGCATGTTCTTTGTACTGAATTAATTTTCCGTTCAACATATCATGTTGCTACTCTATATCCCCATGCATTTGAGCCGAAAGTTAGCATTGGTCGTACTGCTCCTTTGTATAAGATTAATTTATCTTCTTGCCCTATTTTGAATTTTGTATCCCTACCCTGAGCAAAGCGTAATATAATCTTTTAGCCTTTTCTGCTACATAATTTACGTGTGTAAGAAATTGCAAATTTTCATCCAAAACAAGGCCTTAAATTTATATGTATTTACAAACTTGATATTTTCTTCATATATCTTAATGCATGGATTGTGTTTGTCTTTACAGATATGACCGAACCACATTACTTTTGTTTTTGCTGCTGAAAGCTTCAATTTGTTTTCTGTAAATAATTGTTCGACATGGGTCAGTATCCTTTTTCCTTCTTTTTCCAATTCTCGTCTACTCTCTCTTTCTATTAGCACAGTAATGCTACATACTTTGTGGTATAGGTTTCATTTCGTAGATCTATTTTTGCTTGCAAAGTTTTTTGCTTCTTTTTTCCTTTGGCGTCCATAATTGTTTTACTTACCTAGTATTTCTTATTTTTTATTGCTTGTTTGGTTATTGGTATCTTGGTTTTATGATTGTTTTTATTTATTGTGTCCTTGCCTTGCAGTTTAGCTCCTTTGGACTCAGAATATTAAATGTGTGGTCATAAATCGTGTTTTCAATAAAATATGTTCCACTCAATTCGACCCTCTTGTTCAAAAGTATTTCACAATTTTTGAAAATCGATCGTTTCATTTTGACACTTTTCCCTAAATAATTTTGGCTTTTCTTTCATTACATCGATGAAATTCTGTAGGTAGATCAGAGATATGCCCCTTTGCCCACTGTAACATCTGGACTAGTGCAGTTTATAGATTTTTGAAATATTAACATTTTCAAGCATTTTGCCAGCCGGAAATTCATAAAGAGATTAAGGGTCGGGCCAGTCGCCGCCAAATAAGGAAAAGCTACTAAGACTTCCCATTCATTGTGTAGAGGCTGAACAGTTCCCACCTACTTCTGAAAATTGAGTAGTAACGCCCTCAGAAGAATGTGGCCGAAGCGCGTGGCAAGTGAATGGAATATTTCTAGCAGTTGCCAAAAATAATGGTCAGCCCAAAAAGGACGCAGTATTCTCAGAAGCTGAGGGGTGACCAAGATGATGTAGAGTGCTCAGTGCGTTAGCGAGGGCGTGATCACGTGACCTCCGCTTCGGTATATATTGGGAGGATTGAAGATCCTAAGTGACTTTCAGACTAGAGACTCTGCGGAGGGCATGGAAGTACCCAGGTTATTTGAGATATGACTTGGTTAGTTTTGGTCGCCAGACCACTGAGATTTGCTGCGGTAATTCTATTACATTGCTATTAGGCGCGAATGACGTAACTTGGAACAGTTAGTTATTTCGAAATAGCAACTTATAGCAAGTACTCTGTAATAACAGATTCAAACTTGTATTTATGATTTGAGAGTTCATTCAAATTTGTAAATACGCAGATTGCAATTTAACTTGTATTAAAGGAATATTTTATTGTTATATCACGTGTGTTTGATTGCTTGGGGAAACCAAGCTGGTGGCAGCGAACTCTACCATAAAGGTTGTGGTTTATGGTTGAATCCCGCTTCTACCCAAAAACTACCCACCTCGCATCTGGGCTTGCGGTGTGTCGTAACACCCACCCACCAAGTTAGGTCCACGTGATGAAAAAGGCAGAAATCATTTTGTAAAGTATATTGTTCCTAGCTACGATCCAGGCAGCGCTGTTATCTGGTACATTATTCATGCACTATATTCAGTATATAGGTGGTGTCACATTATATGTATACTCTGTGTCTCCAAACCTTATAGAGGACTCCGTGTCTGTTTATAATCATACATATGGCCATTTTTAATTTTACGTAAGTTATGTTTTTCTAATGTATATTAAACCACTGCATCTTTATTCATGGTCTCATTTGCAAGCATCTACTAGCGCATAATTCAAACTACATTCTCTTCGATTTCTACTGCGCTCCGCTGTGCCATTACCTTATTATCCTCATTTCAAAGTGAACACCGTATCATAATATTACGTATACTTCTCCGTTCAAAATTTTATATCTCCACAAGTTCTTGGTAGATTCACTTTATATTTCACAATTATCCTTTATAGATGCCTTTCTTTAATTTAAAATAATATTCGTGATTTCTATACGTCACTTTAACTGGGTTTCTATGCACTTTTCTTACGTAAACTTCATCGCCATGTTATATGCAATATTTCCTTTGCTGTTATTTCTCCTAATTTACACACGGACACTTTTGAGAAGCTCCTGGTATAAAACTACAATTGCTAGTATCTTTCCAAATACATATATATATATATATATATATATATATATATATATATATATATATATATATATATATATATATATATATATAT
>NNCF01132833.1:53818-222269 GCA_002313205.1 Laupala kohalensis
TTCTGATTCAATGAACTACTTAACCAAAATTGTCATTTCAAAGTACTGGATCCACATTTTTGCTGTGTGACCACAAAATGCTAAGCTTCAACAAGAAGCGAGGAAATATTAAAAAGTAAGAGAGAAATTGTTTCATGTTCAACCAAGAATTTCTTCTTGGTTCCTTTTATTGCACTTGATGAAGTTGGGATTTTCGGTTATCCTTTATTAATCGACGATCTATCAATTCCCAGAAAACGTGAATATTCGCTTATGCTTATTTGTGCAAGACTTAGCGTGGTGCTAAACCTCTGTTTCCATTCATGTGTGTAGAATTTTTGCACGGGTCGTTATTTTTTTAGCTGTACGATTTGCTTTAGCGACCCAAATTTTGACGACTTTCTCAGAGATACAATGAGGAATAACTACGACTACGTTGGGAACTTCATTTGAGGAAAATGAAACAACCATAACTCGAAGTGAGCTCTGTTTCGATATACTATAAACATAATTTCAACTTCTTCATATTAATTCGAATATTACCAATGTATTACAAATACAGAAAGCTCGAAGACTTGAATGTTAAATAAAGTTGTTGGATTTTTTGTCCACAAGACACTTCAATAAACTTCAGCACTTTCCAATATTGTCAGTCAGGTAACAAAATATTTTTTTTACATCCCAAGCAATTTTAAAGATTTGTTTTTTGATAAAAAAGTTACGTACTTTACATTTCCAATATGTTTTATTCAGTACAATCTTTTAGTTTTGAAGAGGAAAAGTAAAAAGCACAGTTATTTTCATGTTAATACCATTTGTTGTTAAAAACATGTTTTTCATGAAAGTTGGTAATATTTCGAGTTGAAAAGGTAAACAGAGTTTATAAATGTTGTAAATATACCTATGAGAGACAACACTATGTAACTGGTAAATAATAGTATTAAAACATTTTGAACTTGGGGTCATCGTCACCCCATGTGGCCAACGTAGCCATTAACAAGTCAATAAACTTGTAAATATTTAGAACGTGATCTATGAACTAATGTAAAATGAACACGATTCTAACCACTAACAGTTCAGAGTCTGGAAACTCACTCAGCAAAAATTCCCCCGATAGCTCGTGATAATAAGCAAGTTTCCAATGGACGGAATGATTCACCTATTGGTTATTTAAATCAATAAAGCATTGTCTAAAAAGAGCAGTTACAAACATTAAAAAAATTTACAGTGAAAAAAAACAAGTTTAATCTTGGATTAACACGAATGTTTTTAATGATACTACAGAATAACCATATTGAAGCAATCGCTGTCCTTTGATTTTGTAAGCAGATGAATATACAATGCTTTTACTAGGGATGCTAAGTATACATATAGCTGGCTACGCCATCTTTTTAAATAAATAAATAAAAAGGGTTTCTGGTAGAGCTCAAATATTTACATATTATCTCATAAATATCTCCTAATTATCTTCTAATTGCAAGCATACTTCTAATTTCATTTGAAAAAATAGGGGCATTAACTACACGTTCAGTTGGCGACCCCAGTTTTGAAAATTCGTTTGTATAAACCCTATATTTCCACTGTTACCCGTTCGTTAGCAATTCATGTGCAAACATCACGTAAAAAAAGTAACATTACGAAACATTATGAAACTTATGTCAACAAGTGTGCAGGTTGCATTCATCAGCACCTGGCAGGTTTTATGTCGAACCCCCACCCCCAAAATGCTCATTATTTGCCGCCAAACTTTGTTTGCGTATTCCTGTTACTCCCAAGAATAAGTGGTTTTAATTTCACCAAGATGTCTTTCCTCCATTGAAACCTATGTTTACTGGATATTGAACTGGCCACGCCCCCTTTTTCAATTTGAGAGGTTTCCAGTGGAGCTCAAACGTTTTAATGTTAGCTAAAAATAAGCTTCTAATTAGCTCGTAATTTAAGGCATGTTTCCGATTTCATTTGAGAAAGTGTGTGTGTGGGGGGACTAACTATACGGACCTCCCGGGTTGCACACGACCCTCTGTAACAGGGAAGCCAACGGGAGCACGTACGGGCAGCAGAACACGGCGTGCTCATGTAGAGGTTCCTTGCGCGCCGACTGTGGAGGTAGGCTGCAGGGTTGGCAATAGGTTATAAAGCAGGTCGGAAGAGGTCGTGCAGTAAGTTAAGAAAAGGGTGTCTCAAATTTCTGGGGTAGTACAATAAATTCCAGAGCGTGGTGTGATTTCGGAGCTGAACGAAATTTCATTTGTATGCTCCTCTAGACACCACTGCTCTATTCAGATAGAAAAAGCCAAGGACGTTCCACATGATTTGTCCATCGCGTCTTTATGTGTGATTGCATCGCATACATAGGTGCCACCGGGGGCGCGTTTGCGGCGCACGCTGCGAGCGCTGGCTCCCGGGCTCTTGGCGTCGCTGCGGCCCCGCACCTTCAGCGACCAAGTGAACGCGTTCTTCCGCAATCTCGTCACGTCCGCCATCGCTTACCGCGCGGCCAATCCCACCGCCAAGCGCCGTACCGACTTCATGCAGCTGCTGCTCGACCTTCGAGATCACGGCCGCGTGCAGGTATGAGCACTCCCACTGCCCTTTCGACGATCGTGTCAGGGCAACGAACAATGGTTGCTGGAAATGTAAAACTGCAAAGTTTATTTTGCACTTCGGTATCAATACTTTAATTTCTCGTAATAACCAATGAACGTGAAAGGAGAGTATAGCCAAATAGCGGCGCCATGTTTTGCCAAAGCTTCCATTTAGCGAGAAAGTGGAAAGATAGCTGACGATCGGAGTATGGAGAGTTACCAGGAAGGAGACTATACACAGGAAATGGCACTCATGGAGTGGGGTAGGCTTTTCTATGTGGACGAAGTTCACTCGGTAACATTCGAGTACCTAAAAGTAGAGTAACGCCGATCGCCATTTTGTACCTAAAAGCCCGTTCACACTGCGGCGCAATCAAGTAATGTAACCACACTAAACAAGTGCATGCGAACGATGAACTTAGCGCATAATGTGAACATGGCTTAAGCAATGCCCAGGAATTCTAAATAATAATAAATAACTGTCATGGGAGCACAATGTGAGTAACTTTTCAATGAGCGTACGCTTTGATATTTATACAGTTGCGAATCACATATGCAATTTAGAAAAATAAATGTAATAATGTTAATTTGATCACTAAAATTAATTATAATATTACTAATATCACTTGTTGAAAGATGTATAGATGAGAATTTTTGTATTTGAATCAATCAAAAAGAAAAGTGCCATAACAATGACAAAGAGCAATTGCGGAATGTTAATGATTGTTTTTCATAAGGGGTAGTTAAATAACAGGATTGGTAAATATTATCCGTACATTATCTTGAGTTGATGAACAAGAAGCGTCACATTTACAAAAAATCATTAGAATTTTTTCCATGTTTACAAGAAATCATTTTAAAAAACAAACCATCTAACACATTTGACATATAAGGAACTGAAATAGAAACTTTTTTTTCCCAACAGTTAAACAATTCTCAGTTACTACTACTAAGTTACTTTACATTTTTTGGAAAGCAACACACTGACGATTGACCAGGAAAATTCTTGCAACACCTAACTCTACACTTCGGCATTCTAAATATCAAGAAAAAAGAATACTACTTGGAAATGAGACTTTGCAGATAGTAAATGCGCCAATGCTCGACACTTGATATATTAGAAACCACAAAAGAGTAAACCTCCTTTATGTAAAAACATATTACGATTATTGGGTTCCATCTAATATAGTGTTATCTAAATAAACATATATTCATAATTAGATGTATTTTGTTTTGTTTTTTCACGGTGGTTATAATATTAGCAATATATTCTACATTTGATAAATGATAAACAATAGTTGCTATGTACTTCATGCTGTTGCTATGCATGTAGAGTCGTATCACGTTGTGTAAGAAAATATGTGAGTTCTATGGATCTGTAGTCTAGATGGCGTTGCCTCAGGAGCCTCAGATCTTTGAAATTGTCGCGAAGAAAAGGTACAAAATGGCGGCACCAATCAAAAGTGTCAACAGGTCAGCAGGCACTTCGGCGTTACGTTATAAGTACTGTAGGTAACATGAATCTCCAGCATCATCTCATGCTGGTTATTGTAACTACTTCAAATTCATTTGTCTCAATGGAAAGGGCCATGTGCTTTTTAAATATATATGTTTGTAATTGTTTTTAGCACGTACTAGTATTATATTTTGTATTCTGCGTCGTTACAATTCATTATCAAATAAAATGTTCGGATTGTAATGCTAGATGCGTGGGTCAAACAAAGAGACGGTTAAAAACTGGAATCCAGTAATATAAAAGAAATTTAAAATCAGTAGAACAAAGTGTAGTTACCTCACATTGCATTAATAATGATCACTGATAGATTGGGAAAATACGTTAATTTTGGACAAATAAGTTAATTATTACGAACGTATATCAGCAATGATATGTATAAAAAATTAACAGGAGTTTGAATTTACACTCAGACACTGAAAAACTATCTGGTTTATACAATTCAATATTATAACATGTTTGTGTTTCTGCTTTTTTGTAAACATATTTTGTGTTTATAGTTCTTTTTATATCATGTTATTATGTTTATTGTCACCTGTCGACAACGATCAGCTGAGCATCACTCGGAGCGGGAACTGCCATTGAAGTAGTTACAATAACCAGCGAGAGATGGCGCTGAAGATTCATGATACCGCATGAACTGATGACGCTTTTCGTACATACCTCCACTCCATGAGTGCCATCTCCTTGGTTACCAGCAATTGATCCAATTTGGCCATCATTTTCTGCCGAGTGGAATCCCGAATTGGTTTTCTATTTTTCTTAACTCATATGTCTTGATTTTCAAAAACCAAGAATTCAATTCTTATTTCTTTATTATTTTTGTTATATTTAAGTCGCATATTTCATATGACCAGAATTGAATGTGACTCACATCTTCCAAGTTTTCTCGAGAAAGCAAGGCAAATCTAGAGTCCTGTATATGTAAAACTCATATACAGAACTCTAGGCCAACCCAATCAGAATTTCGACACGCAGTCTAGTGGCAGGAAAGTAAACTTCTGAAAGGAGGAATGTACTAAACACCTGGAACAGTGGCGAGAACTACGTATTATTCTTCGGAAATTAAAATTATTTAATTAGATATATTGTCTTGGATATTAACAGAATGTAATTTCCTCCCGAAAGACACAAAAGTAGAAGATTTTAAAGTATTGTGAACGTTTAGTTGTTAAGCTGCAAATCTTCCATTAAACGGTGATATTCTTCATACATTTCTCATCTCACGAATACTGAATGAACCTACTTCGACCTTTTTGCCGCTGAGTACAGTAATAATTCATTTTAACTATCACTGTCACTCGCACAACAATCCAGCCAAGGCACTCTGTGGTTGAAACCTGGCATTTTGAACGCCATTTTGCAACTAATGAATCACAATAATGAGACGAAGAGGTATAAAACATATTAATGCGGTGTGAAGAGGTTCGTGGCTAGCCGACACTAGCTCCGAAGCAAACGTTGCTACGTGCAATATTTATGTAGATTAAATGTCAGGGTGATACCGGTTAATTGCCCTTTTTTGTTTAATCGAAAGAAAATAATCATAAAAAGTCATAAAATTTTTGCATTTACCGATTTGTTTTCAAGTAAATTGCAAATAAATTTACATAGGCTCTTATGGAAACAACTCTCAAAGTACCTCGAACGAAGTATATTTTTAAAATTGTGAAAAAGTTAGGCGGTGAAATGAGCAAAAAATCTATCGCACGTGTCGGGCATTCATTGTAGAAAAAGAAACTCCAAAAATCAACAAAGTTGGACGATGGAATAAAAAGTTATTCATCGATAACTGCAGAGAAGCACGGTAAAACCAGCATGTTGTCGCTATTACGCAGTTTGCAGCATGTGGCACTGATTCTGTTCAGTTTCATTCGGAAGTGCGCGAAGTTTGAATTTCTCACACCATATTGAGTAGACTTGTTACGCAATTTAATTGACAAGCTATTATATAAACAGGATTAAGTAATTAATAAATAAATTGGGGATTATCGTTAATAAATGATTTGGTAATAAAAAATTAATTTATATATTTTTTTAAAATTGGTTAAATATACTATTTTTCAAAACTATTTTATTGTTTTAATGGTTACAAATAGTAATAAATGTTATATGTCATTAAAGAACGTTTTATTCTATTAAATTTTGCAAACAAATTTTTTTCATCAATTCATATAATACTAATTAGTAACAAACGTTACTTGTTATGAATCAATTTTTTATATAAAAAATTAATGTTAATAAAAATATAGAATCGCAATTGAAAGTAAATTATGTTCTTAAATAATTAAAATTAATAATAAATGTGGGATGTTGAAATGAATATTTTAATATATTACTTTATTTTTGGGAATATTTTATTTACTAATGTACATTTTTATTAATTGTTTCACTTTTGTGTAACACTGTCAAAAATGAAGCTATATTTCAGTATAATTTAGGACATAATATCAATCAGTTTCTGAAAAAATATTTTTTACGAAATTAACTAACTTTTTAACAATATCTTTTCTTACAGTCACCCTGGGCTTCCCGTATACTTTAACACCCAAAGAAGCCACATTACCCTTTTCTCCGAGCTGCTTATATGCATTTATTAATCGATACACCATGTTTTGCCATTCTTTTCAACATTGTTGCTGAAACCACTCCCCGCAAACGAGTGAATGATGTCAAATTTTGGTTCTGTCTTTGCAGTGTATCTTGATTTTTATAAAACGTTTTGAGAGTTATAAGTCTTATAAAATTTAAATAGAAATTATACCTAATCGAATCAGATATGATTAATTACTTACAAATGAATTCTATATTGGTTTTAAACATGTGAATGCACAGTTTATAAAGGAACAAATTCATAGCTTCAGAACGCAAACTGTCATCATAAGTTGTCGCAACAATTACTTTCAAATATACAACGACCAAATATATTTCAACAATAGTTTGAAAGTAACATAATAAACACTTTTTTAATGAACCGTCTATTGGCTCCGCGATTAAAACTATTTGTTTGCTGCTGTCTACCCTTGTTTAGAATTTCAAATAAACTTTAGTTACGAGAACAGCCAATCACAGCGATCACAGCTGAGAGCACGTGACAGCAGCTGAGCGTTGGTATGGTGGGAGTAGCTAGAATCGAACATAGCCGAAGTGGGACTGAGTACTGTGGCGTGCAAATCATACTGAAGACCATTTTTGGAGTAAAATTGTTTTATTTGTATAAAATATATACTGTACTGCAGTTTTCGATGCTTTATTTTTCATGACTTATTTTTTAGAAACACTTCCTTAATTTAAAATTGATTAACTTTTTTTGAATTCAACAAATGGCTGTTTTTATTCTCTTCGGTCTATGGCGTTCAATCTACCTTAAATGGTCTTTCCTCGCGACAGAGTTACGACAGAGAAGTGACCCCGCAGATCTATTTCCTGAGGAGTCCAACTCTTTTCTCTCTTTCCCTTTCCCTTCAGCAATGGTCGAGCGCTCTTTCAGCAAGTAAAAACTAAGGAAAACATATCTTCGATGCACCATGTCACCGCTGATGTATAATTCACTGCTGGCTATACTCTCCATCGAAAGTGAAGAAAACAAGAATATTAACGTCGAGGGGTTAATCGACGCGTTCCTGTCCTTGGAGGATGACTCTGTTAGAAATAACTAATACTTCTCATGAATTCCACTAGAAAATTATAACACCCAATGGTTAAAACAGTTTCATATGAATTTAACTGAATATTTTTGCGGGGGAGCTGTCGGAAGTTTTGTTCCCACAAGGTCACAGTTCACCACAACCCAACTACTTTAGATTCAGTCTGTTCCAGCATTATTCCAATGAAGTGGTTTCAGGATGATGTCCCAGAGGTAGCCTTGAACAAAGGAGAAGAGGGTGCTGCCTATGAGAGGGCGCTATATCAGGGTCCCATCGACCCCGGACGCCCCACGCACAAGGGAGTGGAGCGCATCGGTAATGGTTTCTTCTTTCTTTATTTCTTAGTCCATTTGCCTTCTAAGCTCACTTAGCTTCGATCTCTTTACCGCTCCCACGTTTTCCGTTCTCACAAAATGAAGCGTCTGCTGGCAGCATTCTTGAAATGAGGCGTCGCGGTCATTCTGAGTAAAGCGAATCCCTGTCTACAGACTTACAAGACACCAGGGAAAACATCATATAAAAGAACATACCAGGCATATTTGTAAAAAGCTTTATTTTGTAATCATGACTTTCTCTTCACTATTGTATTGTGGCTAGTTATAAATGCTTTCACCCTTTTGACTTTGTAAGTAACCAGTTTTTAGCCTTTTTTATATAGGAGATGTCACGTAAATTTAAATAATTCTATAAAACATAACTACGTATAATGTTAATTTCTATTATATTATTCCATTTGATGATGTGAATTAATACAAATTTGACAGTGAAACAAAATACACAAAAATTTAGTGTGGCCTTAGTGACATTCAACAGCGGCAGCAAAAACACCATCGAGTGCGCTGTGGAAAAATTACATGGGAAGACGTCCTGACGGGTTAGGGGAGTTTGAATCAGCTTCACTGTGAACCCCAATTTTAAGCAATCAATAGTCAATTTCTTCGGGTTCTGGATCCTCGTCACATTAAATTGCTGACAGTCCATTTGATTAGGCATAAAAATCCATTCAATTTGTTTTGCCTTTGCTTTCTGATAATGCCATCAATTGGCTTTCTGATAATGCCATCAAAAGTAATTTTATTCCAAACTACTTTTATTTTGTGGTTAGGTTCAAAATAATCCTCACGGTGGTACATATCTATGTGTAACATCGTGGCCAGTACAGATTTTGAAATAACATTTTCAAGCACTGTGCTCGCCGGAAATACCAAAGGCGATTAAGAGCCTTGCCCGTTGCCGCCCAAACAAGGAAAGGTGCGCGTTAAGACCTCTCGTATTGTGAAGAGATTGACCAGTTCCCATCTACTTCTCAAAACTGAGATGAACGCCCGGAGAAGGAAAATGAGTGTGTATGGAATATTTCAGCATTTGACAGAAATAGTGTTCAACCGAAAAGGCAGTTTTTCTCGGAAGGTGAGGAGTGACCAAGCCGAAGTGGGGTGTTGGAAACAGGCGAAGAGGTAGTCACGTGACCTCCGCCTCAATATATATTGGTGGGATTTCAGCTCCTAAGTGACTTTTATACTGGAGGCTTTCAGACTTTGAGACAAGTGCGAAAGCGTATAGAAGTACGCAAGTTATTTAATATGTAACTTGGTTAGTTTGGTCGTCAGACCACTGAGAATTGCTGCGGTAATTCTATTACCTGCTATAGGCGCGAATAACATAGCTTGGAACAGTTATTTATTTCGAGATAGCAACTTGGAACTTTTTGAACTTCGGATAATCTGGGTAGATTTCCGAGTTAATTCATAACACCAGTAGTTATAACTGTGTGTAATTATTGCTTTTAGACAGCAATATCAAGTAATAAGTTCAAACTTGTATTTATGATTTGCGAGTTTGTCTACATTTGTAAATATTCAGAGCTTTATTTAATTTGAATTAAATGTTTTATTGTTATTACTCGAGTGTTTGATTGCTTGGGGAAACCAAGCTGGTGGCAGCGAACTCTACCATAAAGGTTGTGGTTTATGGTTGAATCCCGCTTCTCCACCAAAAGCGTACGCACATCGCATATGGGCTTGTGGTGTGTTGGTACACTATGTTAGAAATAACATTTTGTCTTCCTCTTTGTTAGATTACGAGAAATTCTGTTGTGAAGGTATTTTCGAACTCTCTGCGGTTCATTTGACAAACCTCTATCAGATCTTGAAACATTTTTTCTTAATTTCTTAATTTTTGAAAACGTGTAACGCGGAATTATACAAAACATATTGTTTCTGTGGTGATTTCAACATCGATTTCCTCAATGAATCGGATTCCACGCAATCCCAAAAATCGATTGAATGATCTAATCAGTTGTTTCAATCTTGTTTCTCCGATAACCATGTTCATCTCAAACATTCACCAGATAATTGTTAATAATAGACTCTCGTAAACTTCTCAAGTGTTTAACGCAGGATACAGCGAATACTTTGCCCAAATATTGACCATTAAAAAAATTAAAACCCCTTAAAATCCTTTACAAGCTTTCTAGACAGTTGCAGGCAACTAAACATGAAAAATTCATGGAATTCATACAATTGCATGAATACTAGGAAGTGTCGGCCAGGAGGCTTGGGACAGTGGCAGCGATAATGTCCTTGTCCCCACCCCCCTCCCTAATGCTAATCAAAAAAGGATTATACAGCAATTTTGTACAGATTTTGTACACGTAAACTTGAATTTTGTACAAGTCGCGGTTATTAGTTATTAACTGTCAAAAGAGAGGGACCTGGGGAAATATTTCGCCAGTCCCTCGCAACACGAATTCACAAATTGAACACTGCTATCATATTCCTTAAATTTTGTACAACAAATGAAAGTGTTGTTAAAATATTGTTTGTAACAAATAATGATGAAAATGTCGCCAGCCCCCCACCCAAAAAAAATTGAACAATGCTATTTTATTCTTTAAAATTTGTACAATTTTGTACAACAAATGAAAATGTTGTTAACCTATTGTTTATAACAAATAATAACGAAAAAGTCACCAGCCCCCTCTCCCCCAACGCGGATTCGAAAATTAAACAATGCTAGCTAATTGAGTGTTCGAACTTCGTACAATTTTGTACAAGAATCAAAAATGTTGTTAACCTATTGTTAATAAAAATATTTAGGAAAATATCATCAACCCCCCTCACCACACACGTTTTCAAAAATTGAACGGTTTTATTATATAGAAATATTAGCTGCAGTAAACTCTGAAGCGCGATAGCTCCAACTGCATAACAATAAAAAATTGACACGTATTAGAAAAGAGATCAAAAGAAATGCAAAAGAACTCAGATTTAGTACAGGTCACAAGGAAGCAGAAGAGACCCACAAGAAAGTTTTTTCATTTTACCTTACGTTCAGCATCGTTGAAGACATTGGAAAATAAACGTAAATCCAAAGATTTTAAGATGCAAAAATTATGGCGATAGTTTCTAGAATAATATATATTGTATAATTTTGTATTGCAGTTCTGAATTACAACAGAATTCTTATAACATAATTTAGTTTTTCATGTCGTGGTGAATTAATAAACATACAGTCTGTGATAGTATCCAAATAACGTGTTAAAACACGAGATTCGTACAAGTCTAGCTGAAATTAAGATTTAATTAGCAGAATTCTCTCTTAGACTACTAAACAAAATTTTAATTTTGTTTTAAAAACTTCAAGTTTCCTGACCTTTTTACGTTTTCATGCATAAGGTCTACGACAAATAATGAAGACGTGCAATACCCCACTTAGCTTACAATACTTCGTTTTCAAGGACATTGGTGATCGAAGGTAAACACATTGCTTTAGTTTCGCCATTCGAAATCCGTATACCAACCGTAAAACTCACTTTTAGAAGTACTTCAGTTTAAATGACAAAATTCGTCTCTGGCCCGTCCTATACTTATTGAAATACACTTGTATAATGACAGTTGAATCAGTCCAAATTAGCAGAGTTATATTATATATAAATATCAATTTCTGCCATGATTAAACATTTTCAAAAGCAGTCGATGCAGATGGTTGGTCAACAAAGAACCACAGCGAAGAGATATTTGCAAGTCCTCACATCTGACGCTACTTAATTATTTGTTGGTATGGAGTGTACATGAAAATAGAAGTACAGGAAAATCAAATTAGCAAATTATTTCGTCAAACTTTGACATTAAATGAATCAACGTTTGAAAAAGAATTTAACAACAGTTGTTTGTAAAAGTGACAAATGAAAGAAAATAGTATAAATAAAAATGCAAAATATGTTTTTTCGGCAGTTGCCAAAAAGTATGTTTATTAATCTGGAGTATCCACTTTATAGCGCCAAGCCCGGACCTACATAATAATTTGTTGCTAATTGGTTGACCAGGAAAAAAATTGGTCGCTCATACCGTTTCCGGGGAACAGTGGATACTCCTGTTTGAATTTATTTGTAAGATGTGTTTTGTGTTCTATTGTCAATGAAGAGTCGTGACCTACATCCATATATTTTATGTAAAATGATTATTTGTTATTTTTCTACTTTTTTTATTTCCACATGTTAAATTGAAAATATGAAAGTGAATATAATAGAAATGATTCTTTTGCAAACATTTCAGAAAGATTGTAAATTACATTTCGGTATTTTCTTAGTATTCGAATGAATATAAATATTATTTTTCTTTTAGATTTGATCGTCTGTAGAAATGATATTTCATTATGAATAGTCTGGATTTCTTCTTAATTTTTATACTTATAGAAGGTTTGGTATGCCAAAACTGATTAGAAAATCCATATATTTGTCAAGTGGGGCATTAAGGATGTAATATGTTCTGAGCAGGTCCTTCCAATGTTGTAATTCGTTTCTTATTTGAAACGCATATTTTGTATTTTATGCTTTCTATGCAATTTCCGATAAACGTATCTTTTACATTGAAGAAGGAAATTTAGAGAAAAAAATCGGAATGATTTTGTTATTTCTAAACATGTACTAATTTCTAAACTGGGGACATGGATATGTGGCTATTGCGGACCCGTTGGGCCTGCGGTGCGGGCGGGGGTCTCAGGGCCACCGTGGTATGAAAATTTAGAAAATGAAAAACAATTTAATTATTGTTGTAAATGTATTTCTTCAACAAAACTGAGTAGAAACATATTTTCATAACCAGCTTTATATTGAACATATAATTTAATTTAAGTGAGGTATAGATACATACAATTTGTTGTTTTTAAAATTTGTGTAAGTGAGAGAGGAAGTCACGTTTAGTGGGTACGTGTAGACTGAGTTGTTCGCTACTCCGGCTCAGCGCATCGCAACACAAACGTCGGAAATATCAACGTAGGAGTTCTAAGGATTCTCCTTTGTGTTTCTGTTACCGGCAAAGAAGGAAATTAGACGACGTAGGAAAGGCAGTAAGGAATTACAGTGAGACAGATATCTAAAAAAACATAAAAACACAGACTTTTGAGTGAAATTATAAATAGTAACAATAAGATATAATGCAAATTATATTTTTTACTGACAGTAATTTAGTAGTTCACTTAATGTGTGCGTGTTAATTGGGTACAATTATGTCACGAGACCATTTTTTTAAAGAGCAGGAGGCCCCGAATCCTTACCGCCGCCACTGGCTTGCGACCTCCGAAAAGAAAGCAAGTCTCTTAGAAATTTAGAGGAATGGAAGCACCAATAGATCAACACTGGTCGCAGAGCGTTGGGCATATATTTCCCTCCCTTAACAATGTAATGTAATAAAATTTCTAGACAGTTTAACAAAACAAATTATCCTTATTTACAGTTTATTACATCAGGAAACTTGGGACAACATGAATAATTGTGAAAACACCAACGATAAATTCAATGTGTGTGTTTTTAAATATTCTTAAAGTATTACAATTCTAGCTTTCCCATAAAACACAAGTTAGTTAAAGTATCCCATAAATCACTATAGATGAATAACACGAGGGATAAGAATTTCTTCCAAAAACAAACATCATTTATATTATCTTTCAAAACTCAATAACCAACCACCTGAATTGCATGATTATTTCCGTAAATTAATTTCAATATTAGAATAATTATCTGTGCAGCTTAAGTAATGGAAAAACACAGGCAGATACTAAAATCCAACAACCGGACCCAAACCATGGGGAATTGTGTAAAAATTACATATTTCCTTCAGAAAAACGCCAAGAAAATATTTCCCTACTAGACGATGGCAAAATCGTATCAAATCGAAAGAGTATCGCAAATTTTTTGATTTCTTATTTCTCAGAAGAAGGTAAAATATCGAAATCAGTAATTCAAAATCAATGTCCACCAAATACATCAACACGTACCGCATTCTATGTTCACTTTCGAAGCTAACGCTAGTGAAGTTATGGGTGTTATCAGTTCATTAAAAAATACATTTTCAGCAGGGATAGACAATATATCTGAATATATAGCAAAATCTTCCCCTCACGCTGTATCAAATCCACTCACTCATATTTTCAATAGCTTGTTATCAGAAGGTGTTTCCTGACTTTTTGTTGTTGGGCTTTGCGGCTTGTCGACATCTAGATCATTAGAGCCCTAAAATTCTGTACAGGTAGGGAAAATGCAGTTACGCACTAAGGAGAGCCAACATGACTCTCCCCGCGTGTGGGACTCGCCGAATGACTCAACCATACCACTAAAAACCCTCCTGAATTACAATATATCAAAACATATTTCAAAATATACATCAAAACATTGAGGACAAAAAATGAGGGGGGATAAAAATGAGAAAAATGAAAGATACCCTAGCCCTAATAGAATCGGGATAGAAAAGAACAAGAGGTGACCAAGGAAGGTTAGGAAAGAGAAAGAAAAGGAGCCTAGCACAAGTAAGTGGAAGCAATGCCAGACTCAGCTCGGGGCCCCGTGTTTGCCAAACACGCACTTACTGGATGTAAGTCCCCTGGGAGACCTGACTTATATATGAAGACTAAAGTGAAACCACTACACAAAACAAGGAAATAAACGTGATGTTTCGACTTCTTATTTCATAATAATGTTCTCTCAAACGATCAGCACGGTTTCAGGAAATCCCTTTCAACTAACAGAGCCATATTTTCTTTTTTAAATTATGTAAACAATTCTATTGATCGTGGAGATAATCCTCAAAGTATTTTTCTTGATTTATCGAAAGCATTCGATGAAATCGATCACAAAATTCTTCTCACAAAACTGCATTTATACGACACTCGTGAATTGACACATCAATGAATAACGTCCCACCTAAAAGATAAATACATCAGCAAGTCGAAATTTCTCATGTTGAAAATAAAATATTCCAGCATTATCTTTCAGAGGTACAGCCACTTACGAGATTCCTCAAGGTTCAATTTTAGGCCCTCTTCCCTTCTTATTGTACGTAAACGATGTAACATCCACCACACTTGATTGCAAAATTGTACTCTTCGCTGATAACACAATGTTACTATGTAAACATGTCGATCTGCCAAAAGTTATATCTAACCTCTCGTGGTTTCATTCAAATCATCTCATCGTTAATACTGATAAAACAGCATCCAAGTCATTTCGTTATAGTGTAAAGAAAAATCTTCCTCCTAAATCACTTTGGATAAACAGAACCCAAATAAAAACTGTCAAGATATCTAAATTCTTCAGCTTTTGGCACGCGGTCAGCGATATGGCTACGTCACACACAGCGCGATATGTGTGTGAGCCATCCACTGTTGTGAAAGCTTTCTGCAGAGCAGGTTCGCAGTAGTTTTTTGCACAGTTTACAGTGTTTTGCAGGTTTTTTTTGGAAGATGAGTAGTTCTGACGAGGAGCAACTCTTGCTTCTTTTAGCACTACAGTGTACCAGAAGAAAAAAAGAGCAATTCAAGTCCGCGAAAAGTTTGCTGATTATTTTGCCAGTAGGGCATAACTTCAATAGGTATGTTTTATAATACTTTTTAATGTACCTTATAATAAATGATAAACTAATAAAGCGTTGTAAAATAACATTGTGAAACCTGAAATAATATTGTGAAATAAAACACATTCATACTTACTAGTAATGTTTAGCTCTTCTGCAATAACAATCCATACTTCTGCCTTTTTCGCCAAATTTTTGTACAACTGGTGAGAAGTGTCGTATAAATACGCCTACTTCCTCACTCTATCATCAGTTCAGTTTCTTCTCCCATCTTGAACAAACCTCTCAACGAACTGATGTAGACCGCCAGGATTGCGCGATAATTTTGTGAATTTGTACAACCGTACCTCCTGTCGCGGTCAAGGCCGTGTCGCTGCGACAGAACGCCTTCAATGTGACGGGGACGATGTATTGTTGCTTCATATAAACGTATCGTTGGCCAGCGATCGCTGCTCGCCGCAACAGACTGCGTCCTATGTGCCAGAGGACTCCGGTCAATCTCAAATGGAATCGCCACATTGATAATCTGAACTCCAAACTGAGCAAATTGCGTTTTGCATTCCGAAATCTAGTCAACGTTGTAAGTCAACACCAGGAGTGGGCATCGGTTCGGATCGGACGAGTTTCCAACAGAACCAAAAATGAGACGACCCGACCACGTCGAATCACTGTCAGGTCGGACGGATTAAGTCGGTCTTGGTTCGGGTTTCATACCGAACCGAATTTATCCGAACTAAAACCGAGCCGAATTTTACCCGATTCGATGCGACTTTACCCGTAATTTGACGGGGCCCAACTTTATATGAATCAATGTAAAATAGATTTAATTCGTAACAAAATAAGAAATGTAAGTTACGAATTAATGAAAACAATGTTGTTCAAAACCAAAATTTTAATTATTTGTTAGAATATGTTTGAATTAGATATATGGAATAAAATAAACATTACATTAAAATGAAATGATACGAACATGAAGAATGTTTAGTTTTAATGAAAAATACCTTAAAAGGCAAATTGAGTTAAATATTTAATGTTTTATTAATTCCATGTATAACACAAACAAAATTTAAAAAAATGAGTTTTAACAAAAGAGATACAATTTGAAAGTACGCTATTTGTAAATGCATATAATTTGCTTAGTAAATATTATGAAAAATTCTTCTGTCAATAGGAATATATTCTGTCGCTTACAGTAAATGTATTTGTAGGCTATGTGCACAAATTATTTTTGTTCCAGAACTCACAGAAGATCAAGTGGCCGCACAAGTATTCCTTTTCTTTTTCGCTGGCTTTGAAACATCGTCACTTACCATGAGTTACACACTCTACGAATTAGCTCGACAACCCTGTATTCAAGGTCGTTTAAGAGAAGAAATAAAGGAAGTTCTTAGTCGTCATGATCATAAGATTACCTATTTTTCTGTGCAAGAGATGACATATTTGGGGCAAGTTATTCAAGGTAATATGAACCAAAATGTTACTATAGAAAAGAAGCTTTAATTTCTTTGTTTTTGTTCATTTGGTTTTGTAGTAGGAGTTTGACCCATTACATGTGTGCTCAAAAGTATATTTCTTGTGAAATTAAGTCACTGAAATTGAGGTGTGAAAGAGAAACATTTAAAACTTGTCTACAACTACCCCGCCTAACCCTACTAAACAATATAATGTTGTTTAAAATCTGCTGCCATTCGTGGGAGATCAAAAAGATTTCCTTTGTTATACTATCCTTAAAAAAAGGCAATTTTTATTTCGAAAATAGCATATATTGGCAAAATTGGGCGTACATTTATGGCTGGGCAACATAAAAAGAGTAAGAATAATTGAAACCTTCAAAAAGCAGACAACTCCTATTGCTATTGATAAAATTATTTCAATTCTGCAATTCCTTCTTTCAATTTATAATGGTTACAGCTATTTTTATTTCAAACTGAACATGAATCAAGTGAAATATCATTGCTGGGGCAATTGCAACCCATGCACTCTTGCACTACCATCCCTGGATATTATTAACTTGGCACTCTGCTGGGACGGAGTAGTTTCAATCATGACCCTTATGTCATAATAAAATAAAATTTATGTTACAGAGACTCTGAGATTGTATCCACCAGTGGCTAACATCCCACGAGTGTGCAGAAAGGCATATACTATGCCCGGGAGCAAACTGCGTATAGAGGAAGGAACTCGGGTCGTGGTACCCGTATTCGCAATCCAGCGTGACCCTAAGAACTACACCAATCCAGAGCATTATAACCCTGACCGCTTCAGCCCTCAACAACAGGCACAGAGGAACCCATTCCTCCACCTTCCATTTGGTGAAGGCCCGCGTGTATGCATTGGTAAGCATCTTGTCCACTCTTCAGTGGGAGTCGAAGCAGAGAGAGCATTTGCCACAGGTCACTTTTACCATCTTTCGCAGAACATTCATTTCCGAATATTCTACGGCAAGGGGAGGGAACTTGAGCTCCTTTAATCCTCTTGGCAATCTGACCAGAACTAGGCTCCATTACAGTTACACTCACCAAACTAATAGAGAGATTATACCAAATGAGTCAAATCTTTCTGATTAAATTAAATGTTTACCCTGTGAAAAATTCCATGTCTCCTGTCATAGTAATGTCCCAATATCAAGCTTTTCCTAACCCCTCATTTTGTGTTGCAAATCCCAGCAGCAGTCTTTGTCCAATTTATGAAATGTCCCAAAAAATGGGTACATTCCCCCCCCCCCCGATTCCCTTGCGAAACATCTTCTTGCACCCCATCTTAAAAAATAAACTTTTTCATTGTCTTGTCACTCCATACATACTCATATTTATATAACCAAGTGCTCATTTTGATAACATATTGGTCTTTGCCTTATCAGAGTTGGACTGGAAATAACATTCTGCTCCGGCAGGGAAACTTACATCTACCCTGTCCAACTGTGTTCTGTATTTTTAAGTAAGCAGTGTACATAACTTAGGTGTCATTTCAATGCAGTGAGCAAAGCTTTCACTCTCCTAATTATTTTTCAGCAGCTAGAAAGAAAAAAGTCGATGGTCAACCGACCTTTCAATGAAAATTAGGACAGCACATCAAATTTTTACCCAAATGCCTGGGTAGACATATGGGCTAACAGGAAGGGCTGTCAGTAGGGGTTGAGGCACCTGGATCAAATATACCTATACTGCCCCTCCCTTTCTCTAATATGACAACCCGGTCAGCTCGACTCCCTTTCCCCCTTCAAGACCCTATGTAAACAGACCTGTTCACACCTTCTGTTTACACAACTGAATATACAGCAGATTTTCATTTCAAAAAGGTTGTTTACCATCTCACTTTTCCTAGACTTCGGACTGACTTCATAAATGAAATATCATTTAATTATAGAGGAATATTTAGTCAGTTTAGAAAAATTTCGTTAGTTCTCTCAATCTCTCCCATTAAAAATAAATTGAAAGCAAATTCTTGTACAACTATTGAATATGAGCATAAATTGCAGAAATGATTTTGCATAGCTCAACATATACTATCTGATGTGAATTGAGTAAATACAAGCACTCCACGTTTTTATTTTCAACACAGTTTGAGGTGATTAAAATTATCTTATACTTTTAAGTGATTTCTAAGTTTCACTAGGACATGGAACGACATGCAAAAACATTTTTTTACCTTTCATTGTATTGATAAAGTAGTGCGTGTCAAATAATGGCGTTCTTGGGAAAAGAATTTTTAATAAGTTTTATCTTACCCTCTTTAACCTGAAAATGAGTAAATGTAATGTGTTTTTATACGCAAATTCTGTAAATTCATCTAAACTAAAAAAATAATATGTATTTAAATGTCTGTTTTTGCCCCTCTTGACAGTTTCTACAATCCGAAATTCTGTTTTCAAAGTTTTTAATGTATTGATGAGCGGTGTCCTCACTCGAATACAGAAAATAGTATAACTTATAGGTGTACATAGAGTATATAACACAACATTCAATGAAAACATAGTATACATTCATCAATGCTTCTATGTCACGCTGCTATTTACTCAGAAACTACGGAACGGATTTCATTCTGGTAATACCAATGGATAGTATTACACGAGGAATGTTTTGGACTATAATTTGAGGATTTTTTATATACATTTATCTAACCACAACTATGAACAACAATTAAGTCAGAAAAAAAATCAATTGATGGAAATGTATTTTCTATAGATATACTGACGTTTTGGAAGTGGTCAAAACATGAGGAAAGTAGTTTAATACAGACTGAAATTCCAGTGAAGTAGAAACGAAGCATTGAAAATAAATACACGTAAATTTGATTTTTTTTCCCCCTCAACATTGTTTAGACACCGAATATCTCAATAGCATCATGCCCAATTTCGAAGTAAGGGGAAAAATTTGATGTGTAGAGACGTCACAGAAATGTAATTAAATAACTCAGAAATGGTTGAGATAAGTACATTCTTCAAATAGATACTAGATTTAAAAAAAGTTACTAAGAACTGGAATTTTGTTGAATTTCATGTCATTTTTTGGATGCATTGTGATATGTGGAACCCACCACTTGATGTACATTTAGACGTGTGCAAAAATCGCCAGTTTTACATTACTACTACAAGTACAGCATTTCGCATTAAGGTTTGGAAGTTCAAATATTATATACTAATTATATTCTACTTCCATCTATGTGCAACATATATGCGCACGTAGATAGAAAATGCAGTCATTCCGAGCAATGGATAAAAATTATTATCAAGACATTTTCTACATAAAGGGCAGAACACTCGGAATAGAATACATAGAAATTCCACTTATTATGTTACATCGAACACACATCATTGTCAAAACCTACTATGAAGTTGAGAATCTAATATCTGTTTCATTGTGAAAAGCAATGTGCGGAACATTTCTTATGTTGTTCTTCTCATAATAATTCCAATTATGTCTATCTATTGCTCAAATCATAATTCCTGGAAAATTTTCAAGGAACAGCAACTTTCATGTAATTTTCATTAGTACCAAAAATCCTTTTCTCAAATTACCCTAAATTAATGTGAAGTAGTTTTGCTGATAAGGGGAGGAGAGGGTTTGGAGAGAATAGAATCAATTTAAGGGATAAAATTAATTTTCTAGGTTCATTTGGTCATCAATGCAACTGGTAGTACAAACTTTGTTTCCTCTTTCATTTTCAGGATCAAGATTTGGTCTTCTGCAAGTCAAAGTGGGAATAGCAACCCTCATTTCAAAATTCCAATTTCGAGTTGGTTTAAACACACCCAACACTCTTAAGTTCAGTGCAGATGCTGCTGCAACTTCCCCCGCAGGAAGTGTTTCTCTAGAAGTTTCCCTTTGCTCATCTTAATTTTTAAGTCAGTATCTTCAAACAATGCAAGACACCAAATATTCTAATTGATAACATAAAGGTGTACAAATAGATTTTAAGCCCACTAGCAAGTACTGAAACAAAAAGCGATGGTAGAATTCTTCTTCCTCAAGGAATAATGGGTGAAAATTTCTTCCAATTTGCAATGAAAACTTCATTAGCATGTAATTAAATAAATAATTAAAAACTTACGACCTTCTATGGACAAATAATATTTGTATTTTCTGTGAAGAGTTCACTACATTTTGATGTGGATTTACATCGTCGTCAAGTGATCGAGTAATAACAAATTATAACAAATCCATATCAAAACACAGTGAGCTCTTCACAGAAAATATAATTATTATTAATTCAAAAAAGGTCACAAGTTTTTAATTATTTATTTAATTAGATGATATAATGGACATAAATAGTAGCAGCATAATTAGCATGATCAATTGAACAAAAATAATTTAACTCACATCATCTGAAAAATTTCCCTAGAAATCAGCTAACCAAATATCTTCTCAAAGAACACTTAATACCACACTGAGGCGTATATAGGTAAAGTATTACATTTCTATTCTTGTTCAAATCAGTTAGGAAAATGTTGCTGGAATAAAAAGGTTTCTGAAAAATACGAGTCATTTCCTCTGAACTATAACCCATATTTTCAAATCCTCTGAGCAGTGGAATGGATCAAATTAATAGGAGAATGGACATGTGATTAAAAGGGGTTTTAAAACTCCAGAACTAAAAATATTTACACTTTTTTATGACAGAAAAATACAAAATTTGATCAAACATTTAACACCTTACATTTATATTTACATGACATATAAGAACAATATATGCAAGTAATTATACAGATAAAATAAGCAATCCAAGACCTTGCATACAAATGATATCTTTAATTTTCCCCACAGAAAATATAAAATAATTCAATGTAAGCAGATTTCTGCAGAAAAAGTAATTGGTTTTACATTTCTCATTATTCACCACTTATCATTGAAAAAAAAAAAAATGTTTATAAAACATCATGAACATTTTTTTTTACAAAAATTGCACAAGTCTTAATAATTTACAAAACAATCCCATTACCAGACCAATAAATAATATTTACAACAGTAACGAGCAAGAACATCATTTTAAAACCAAAATGCATAAGAAATACCATGGTTTTTGGTAATAATCCTTGATAGTCTAGTAAATATAAAACTAATGAATTGGAACAGAGGGCAAATTTGATGAACTCAAGATAGATAAACTATACACAACAATGAAACCGTGGAAAATCGTTAACCAAATATTTGAAAAGTCCTCTCAAAAACTTAAAACATGTCATTAATAAGGAATACTTAATCACAGATTTCCCTTTTCAATATTTCATTAGCACCATAAAAGTTTATTAACATTAAATCATACAATTTACAGTACAGTTTGCACATTTTTAATGTTAGGAAAGAATGATTGTTCTAACAGTAAAATATTTGCAATTGGAACTTACTTTAAATTAGAATTGCAACATCTGAGCAAGAGAATATCATGAATTGTTTTTTGAAATCAGAAGACAATTACTTCCATTCGCTCATATATAAAGCTTTCATTCCATAAAAGTGTTTTATAAATGGTATACAACTTTCAATGTTGCATAAATATGCTAAATAATTTATGTTTCCAAAACTTTCAATAATAACTAAACAAAAATAATGTCTTTGAATTAGATCATTAAGGTGAAAATGACAAAAAAGTGGATTACGCTATAAGCTAGGAAAAGGGCTATAAAGACAAAATTTACCCCAAAAATACAAATATAGACACCTTTGGATCTCTGTTGTTCTTCCAAACTGTTATTTAACCCTTCCACATGGAGATAAGGCAGTAGGTGATTGCTTCCTTTGCTGTCAGTTCATTCTACCAGTAGAACAGATCCGGTAATTTTGCAAAATATATACAAATGACATTTTATCAAGAGAATAACTCCCAGAGGCAATAGAAGCAAGCAACAAAAGAGGTGTGATGTGTGCAAAAAGAATGGGAGGAGGAGGGAACTAGTGCTTTGGTGTCCTGATTGCAAAGTTAGACTCTGTCCCGACAGTTGCTTTAAAGTGTACTTTACAAAGGAAACATTTTCATTGGTATTTTGTTAAATGTACTTTTTATGTTTCTGTCATAATTTTAAATGTATATAGTTAGTACAGAAATTTTAATAAATCAATCTATAAATAAGGGAGTAATTATTTGTTGCAAAACTTAATAATTGAACAGCATGCGCAGACTTGTGCGGCAGATTTATTACCACACCCAACGCCAACCGACCGTGAAGACGCAAACAGCAAATGAGGCAGCAGATGCTATACCCTTCCCCAAACCTGGGCGTACCACGAAAGGAAGCCAGGTGATCGATATGTCCACTGGCATGATATTTCTCCTACCACGCAGATCTCCATCTGCTTCTTGTGGAGAGGGTTCACCAATATAAAAACTATCAATTTTGTGTCAAGAACTTCAAAACAGAAGACATCTCTAATCTAGTGTAAGAGCTGGGTTTTTTTTCTGAGTTAGGGAACTTGGGAATTTTTTTCATGTAAATTATTATATGCAAAGTGTGATTTCTATAGTCACATGATAAAAGTTAATTTTGTTACTCAATCTTCACGACTTATTTCATTTTAAATTCTAATTGGTTTAAAAAATATTAATTGTTGTAAGATCGGATTAATTGTTTACGTCTATTTGTTTGTACCAGTTTACCTGCATTTGTGAAACCCGACGTAAATTTCCTTACCATTGGTCACTTCTTTCAGCTCTGTAACTTCAGGGTGCAGCCACCCTGAATTCTCTCTTTTAAACGATGTCATTTTGAGGAACAGGTTTAGCAGGCGATAATTTGTTGTAGGTCAGTTTCACACAGATGAGCAGGACTGTATTTCTGTATGTAAGAATAAAATATTTCAGCAAGTTAGGGATCTAATCTCAAAATATCTAATTTTTGCTCCAGTTCTGCCGCGGTCATCTCGCAGAACAATCCGAGGCCTAGACAAATGTAATACAAAGAGAATACAGAATGTGGAAAGCCATGCAAACTCGCCTCACCAAGGAATACATAGAGATACGTGAGAAGAACATTTACCGATCCGGGTTATTAATAAATCAGTGCGTTTTATAATATGTTATATTTCAACAGTTTATGTACTTGATTTATTGTCAAATTGAAGATCAAGATGAAAATCAATACATTTTCATTATTGATGACATGATAGAATCCACGAGAATTTTGAATTTTCTTAGTTCAAGAAGGATCCCTCACTTGTAGACAATTTTCTACATCAAAATTTGCATCATTTCTTACGACGGTATTTCAATCATTTTCCAATCAACAGTAAAAAATATAATGATTAACTATAAGCAGAGTCCAACTTAGTGAAATTTGTTAGATAAATAATTTATATACAAGCATTGAGATCTGCGAAATTTTTGCACACGATGTACCAAGCATTTCTAACTTCAGCAAAAGGGTTTCCACCCCAGCGTCCTCTACCTTCTATGGTCAGTCCCTTCAGATGGGCACTAAACATCTTTTCCTGATATCGCAAAAGAGTGCTAAAAGACTGAACTTCCCTATATGTGAAGAAAAGAGAAAGGGAATGATGTCTCAGTACGGCTTCCTGAGAACTGAAACAGAAACACATGTTGTCTCCAGACTGTTTGCCGCAGATGGAAAGAAAATGGCATGTCTATGGAAGGTATACCATGCGGAAGGGTTAAATAAACAATTTTAAAATGCAAGTAAAACTGAATTAGTGTAACTGAGTTTAAGTACTTTCAGCTCCAAAGACATACTGCAAGTCAGTACTTGGCACATTCATGGCAAATAAACTTAGAACAGATATCCTCATCCAAATACATTTTGTATCTAGTAAGATTAGGGTGACCAGATCCTGTACTAGGAAGCAGAGGACAACAAAGGAAGAATCGAGGATATTATGAGAAGAAAAAAAAAGAGGACCAGTTTATCTACAACAATCATGCTTAAGGATAAAATATGCATACAATAACAATGGTTGCTAACTTCAAAATGTATTACATTTTACAATGCGAAACATTAGACTTGACAACAGTCACCAAAATTAAGATTCTTTCAAGATTGTTAATACATTATTACCTACTGTACCTCCAAAATACCTCCTTGCTGTTTGTATAATCACCAGGAAAGATCACACTCATATCAATACCCAATCTACATAAATTGTATTCAATATACCTTGCAATACCCTCAGATTTCTCATTGTAGGTAGTTTTTAATGATATTACAGTTACTTAATAAATAAAAGAGGACTTTTTTGATTTTATCATGGACAGGGCGGAGACATAAAATTGAGGACATGTTTGCAAAAAAGAGGACGTCTGGTCACCCTAAGAAAGATACGAAATACAGAAATGTAAATAGCTCAATGTTTATAACCTTAGCTTGCATGGTATCACTGTCCATTAGCTATGAAATTATTATTTACAAAAAGGAAAATAACAATAATTAGAAACACTCATACAGATTCCTGGATTCTTTATTGCCCTTTAGTTGTACTTTCAGTTCTGCTTTGGAGTAGAAAATTTTCATGAACTGAAAATAGTTTTTCATGTACTGACCAACAAAATAAACAGGAAAAATCCAACTCTTTGCACCAACAAAAGATGAAACGAATGCTGCAGGAAAATAAATCCATGTGAATAAACTTGAGAGCACAAGCCACAAAAATGGAACCAAATCTGAAACCAAACAAATAACTTATGACTTCTTAGGCTAATAATGAAGTATGTCAGTTCCATTTTTAGAGAAATAAACAATAAAAAGTCTACCTTTTAAAAAAATTTAATTTGGTTTCACTTAGTACATTAAATAAGTGGGATCTATTGATTGATTTTCAGATCTCATAAAATTACTATCGTATTTTGGAAGGCAATTGAATTTACCCCCCCCCCCTACCTCTATCACAGCTAATTAATGAAAGTACGGTGAAGCCTCTAACTCAAAACCCCTAACTCGAAATTCTCTCCAAGACAAAGAAATTAGCCATTCCCTTCCATTGAAGTACAAAATTCCATATAACTTGAATTATTTAGACGCTATAACTCGAACTGAATGTGATTTCCCTATGATGTACTATCCATACAAATCTAGCGGTCTCTATAACTCGGAAAGACAATATGTAAACTTTGCGGTCTCTGTAAATCAAAATTCTTTTCAAAAGACTCTTTAACTCCAAGCAATAGTTTTGTTGTTGTCAATAACCAATTCCAAGAAATGATTTCAAACTTTCATTGAAAGATGTAGTGATATTGAGGACAATAAAATTAGTGCCTTGTTTGCAATCGAAAATACAATTGACAAAGAATGTGTTAATTCCTTGACTCAAAAGAAGATTACAGATTTCCTTTAACGTGCATATTTTTGAGTTGTTCCTTTACCATAAAATAATCTTTATACATGTAATCATGTACAACACAAATGTAGAAAAATAAATCTCTACAAGTTGATTTTTTAATTTTCTAATGACTTCAATAACATATGCCTCTATAAGTCGAAATTGATAATTTTAAAAACTCCTTATCTTGAAGTCCTCTATAACTTGAAAATTCGTTAACTCAAAACTTATAACCTTTCCTTTAAAGTTCAAGGTAAAGAGGTTCAACTATATCTGAACTGAGAATCCGCCTCTGCCTTAGGGCCCTTGATCGGAATTGATGGGATGGTCCCTTGCTTGCTTCCGGAGAGTAAATTAGTTTGTTGTCCTCCACGTGGTCATATGCAGTTTGTACTGTTTTTTGACAATAAATTTATTATTATTATTATTATTATTAGACATGTAGAAAGGTTTCTAGGAAAAATCTAATATTGTCTTGATGTTGTACATTCTGCTTCAGGTCACATGAACACTTGTAAGAGTTTTTTTTACTTTCTATTAATAAAATCTTACATTATTAATAAAGAATGAACAGATTTCATTATCACGTAAAAAAGGATTTAAAAATTTAAAATATTTTCACATACCTCCTGAAATGAATCTTCCTTATAGTACAGTTCACAGCAGAATTATGCATAGTATGATGGGGGGATAGTCAGGTCTCCAAGAACTGTTAGCTGTGATTCAGTGAACTTGAGACTATGTTGGGCCCAATTGTCATGATGCGTTCTTTTAAAATCCCCTAAAGTTTTCCTTATAGTAGACTGAAAATCAGAAATTAAAAAAAAAATAACATGGAGAATGAAGAAACACAACTAAAAATTTTTAAAAAAATAGAAGTTAAATACTCTAAGAAACATTCTACAGCGGGAGACTGCCAAGAACAGGTGCAAAACCAGGAATCTCCAATTATTCCTCAATTTTACCCAATATCAAGATATAATCAGAAATATGCAGACTCATTTGTATAGTAATGAATAAATAAAACATTACAGAAACATAATTAGTCTCCTCACTAAAACAAGCAACATACATATTTACATTTGGTTCATATGGATTTCCTGAATACAAAACATCTCAAGTGTGCAACCCTCAACATTCCTAATTCAATAATCAGGTGAGTTCATTACATCATTTTAAATTAAAATCAAAGGTCATCGGTAGGAAAATCTACAGAATGACATTCCTAAGGAATTTCACACTGCGAAGTGTTCATGATTTAATGAAATTTATTATATCAAAACAACAGATCAAGTCAAAGCATGGGCTCCACATACTGTTGGATGCTCAATCGAGAAACTAGAAAAGGAAATTGGAAACTAGTTCAGAGAAGAATAAGTTTCACAAGAAAAAAGAGTAGACCTAAAATTGTGTATAAATATCAGAAACAATTTTTTGATTAGTTGTAAGAAAATATATTATGTTTAGTTCATGGTAATAAAAAAGTGTTTTTATCAAAAAATTGTTTCTATAAATAAAATTATTATTATTATTATTATTATTATTTTGAACGAAAGCTCAGAAAAAGGAAATACCCACTTTCTTTTATCTTTTCACGTAACAAGTTTTCTCCTAACTCACAATACAAGAAAGCACATTTTATTCAAAGCTTCTTGTCAATGTGGTGAATATTTCCTCTACCCATCATCAAATAAGTAACAGGCAAATGTTTAGAAATGATAAATACGAGATGAGTCTTGGTGTGAGAGCTTCCAAGACCAGAAACACTGGCTACCACAAATATCATCACCGCAACACATGCATGTTACAAGGGTACTCCGGCAAGACAATAATGCAACATCGTAATATTCTTGGAATAGTACAAGTTCTCGACTAGTGATTATTAAAATACTTGTTGCAGAGCACAATATCCAACTTATTGTAACTAATCTTGAATTACTTCAATATAATGTGACTCATGAAGGCACATATTGAGGGGGGAGGGGGAATGTCGCACTATATTCGTGCCAATAGCAAATTCTTAGCTAGCATTAGGCCACGGTATCAAGATAAGCCATCACCTGTGTCTAAAACCTTAAATTATCACCAACATTTATTGTTTTCAAGAACACTGATGCAAAATATTGTCTTATCCTATCTATTTGTCATAAACTTATAGGTTACATAAAACATATCACTAATTTTACAATATTTTAGTTTTAAAGTATGTTTTTTGGTTTTGTTTATTATGGATGGATCTTTTGAACAAAACTATTTTGTAGGCAGCTATAATTAAATACACCAAACATAGGAAAAATGCAAAATAAATTTACATCTAAAGAGGTAAAAAGATTGTCTAAATCATGAAGTAAAGAAATACAGAAAGAAAATGAGAACCATTTCAAAATAATACACATCAGTATACTGCTAGAAGGGAACGAAAAATACATAAATCTAGTTTCATTTGAATTGCAATTGAATAAATAAATAAATAACAATTTTTTTTTTTAATTGGGGCTTTAGGGCTCGCCAACATCAAGGTCATTAGAGTCCTTAATAACTAATTATTGAAAATCATTAAAAAAAATTATAATAACTAATTATTCAAAATCATAAAAAGTAATAGTTATAAAAGTAACATTACTAATTAGCTTGTCTAGTAAATGCCTCACATTAGCTCCCTTGTTCATCATCTGAAGGAAAACAGACATGGCTTATGTACTGCTTTGTTCCAGAGTGTTCAATATAAGTGGAAATTCTACATCAATATGATGTATAACTGTTCTTCCTAATTGGGCAGTGAAGACATTGGGGTTCCCGTTCTTGAATTTTTGAACTCTTAAAGAATTTCAGGTCCAGGCCCCCTGAGCTCCCTCCCTCAGGCAATACGCATGTTTGCATAATGGTATTCTTCCTTGTAATACAAAGTTCACTTCCATTGTAATTTATTTTCCATGCCTGGCTTGTAAAATCTTCCCACTCTCTCCAACAAACAGAGTTCTAATACATAGAGATTTTGTGTGCAATATTGTGTTGGACAGAAGATTTTCTTGTATTTGCTGATTCTGCCAGGACTGAAACGCCTAGATTAAAAGTAAAATGTAGGATAATGGCACCTCATAATATAGCCTTTATTTTCCCCTAAAACTTGAGTTTTCAATATGATACACTTTTCAAAATGAAGTATTAAAGAAAATATCTCCATCGTTTACTTTATACTAAGACTTCCCTGCATAATAGAAAACTATCACATTTCATCTTCTTGGAACTTATGAACTCATATGACCATCCCTCAACAATTTAAAACAATTGCTTCAGTGAGATTACTACTGTTTCAATTGAAATTTGAAAACCCATTGACAGGTAAAAAAGGATTAAAGTTAGTATTTTAGAATTAATGTTTAATGTAAATGAGACATTCTTAAGCCTCTACATCCTAAAAAAGGAAAGTTTCAAGTTCACTTCTTACCGGAATAGGTTGAGGGTCATTCAGATGCTGTCCCAAAATGACAAATAACTCAGGAATAAATTCAGGGACATCATATGGATAAGCATTGATAAATGCACATAAGCCAAGAACACCAGCATGCCGAATCTTCAAGGATGATGAATCAACTTTTGACTTTACTTTATTTATTTTGACATCAGATTTGGCTTTGAAAACATCCTAAACAGTTCATGCCAAAGAATTAGTAAATAATTCTAAGCAGTACATATATCAAAGAAATATTTATTTTTCAGTTCATAATGCAAAATAATACTACATTATTACTCAGGAAAAAATTAAATGTGTAGTAGAAACCAATTTGAAGTTACATCATAGCTTACCTCCCTCAAAACTGCTTTGAAATACAGGAGTTTTGAAATACACAAAATTTAACTAAAACAAACTTAAACTGAACAAATCTTAAACCAGAATTTCTTTCATTCATTTGTAACGACATTCAAAAAATACAAAACAATTGAAAGAGAAATTAATTTGAATGCAAAAATTTGCTTATTGATTAATATAAACTAAAAGTATAAATGAATATCAAATCAAAGATTTACCAAAACGGCAGTATTTTCCTCAATGAAACCGGTGTGCAACAATCCACCAAGAACTTGAGCCGACTTGACTCTGACATCCAACCAATCGTCTTCCATTAATCTCAGAACAATATCATTGACCTAAAATTAAGTATTTAAAATTATACAAATTAATCATTCACTTTTCCACAAGGGCACATTCCCATGTTTCCATAGTCCCAAAAAAGACATACATATAAATATGCTTGACATTCTCCAGTCTTCTTCAGGGCCTAAGGTTCTGAATGCATCTGCTAATGCACTGACCAAAGACCTAGAATGCATTTGTCTACTAATGCATATACCCTGAAGAAGACTGCACAATGCCACATGCTCTTCGCCATATGATGTGGTACACACTGAGGAGCGAAGACAACAATGTGTTTCCTTGTTAGTTTTCTCATTAATAATATTTCTTACTTTAAGTAAAAAAGTGTGATTAATAGTCAAAATAATCAGGCTACGTAAGAAAAGATTAATTGATGGGAATGTAGATATTCAAATATTAACAATTATTAACTGCTACACAACTAGATAATAATAGTCACCATCTTATAAATGACCCCAGTCATCTTCAAAAGTGTTCCAATTCAGAAAAATTTCAATTTGTAGTCCTAGCATGGTAAAAATACTAGTTTATCCCTATGACACAACAAGCAACATAAGACATAGCAACTTTGACAGGTAGGTACTTACTAAACTTTAATAAAAATTAATGAATTTCACAATCAATTCAAATTAACAAAATGATAGAGTTGATATTTAAAACCAAATCTTGATCTAATGTTCAAGTTTGCAATGCAGAATTTTCACCATATCCCAGATTCAATAAAAAAATGTCGGGTCAAGTATTTCAATGAGCAGTGATATTCCACAATATTCTATTCCACTACAGGGTCGCAAACAAAAATAAGAACAATGTATTTTTTGAAGCGAGCAAATGAATATCTCCTACTAATACAAATTCAATATACCATATTCGTTCGTACTGAAAAACAAACCATCAATAGTAACATCTTGACTAATGTTAATAAGTTATTCAATAGTATGAGAATCTTAACTAGAGAAGGGGTTTTACTAATTTATTTCATTTTTTAAAGCACTTATAATGAATGAACGTATTTCATGTTAATATTACTTTCAACAGAAAATGTGGCCCAAGAACTGGCAAGAAATAAGAGTGAAAATCTTTGATATGTAGGTACTTAGAATAAAAGACTCACTTCTCTAATCCACACCTCCTCACTTAATATAAGAGGCATGTTATTAAATACAAAGACCTGAAGATATTCCATACTGGCTGCTCGAGCTTGCCAGGAAGCATTTTCAGACACCTGAAATAAAAGTTGAACTACATTAGAACTACATACAAATGATTAACACACTGACCTTCAGTTGTCTTTTATTGAACAGTAAACTTTCATTCAAGTAACTTGTGCTATTATATATTAAAACATTGTTTCCATTAATAATAATTTTAGTTGTCTGTAATATAATAGCACAAGTTACTTGAATGAAAGTTTACATACAAATGATCTCGCATAAACAGACCAATTTCATATTTAAAAGCATTGAACACACAGAGACAAATCTATCAATTTGGCACTCAAATGCAAAATATTTTTATACAGTTTTCAAGGGTTGATACAATTTAAAATATTGCTACTTCTAGCACTGGTAGAGTAGGCCTAGTTGACATGCAGAAGAGTTTAATGCCTATATGGTGAAGATAACTTCAATTCTGAATTCTCTTGGACTTCAACCCATAATGAACCGAACCCATTCTATTTCATGTTAGCAGAAGAGAAAATGTGAATGTTAAAATGGCATGAGATTAATTTGAAGATGTGATAAAATACACTCATTCCTGAATTAGTTTAGAAAGATAAGTATTGAAGAAATCTCAGTACAGCCTCCAGTCTATTCATTAATAATGTACGAGTCTCCAAATAGAAGACTCGTACTTAAGATGGGGAAGTACTAACCCTTCAAAGAGAAAAATCCATGATTTGGGACAATAAGAGTCACGAGTGAATTGCTTTAAAAAGCCAAGAGGTGAGTTAGCTTCATAAATAATGTGATCAATATGCTCAACAAACATTAAACTATTAACTTATTGTATTTTATCAAAAAATAAAAATACTTTTTAAATGATTTTAAAAGAAAATAATAAACAACATTGAAAATATTATAAAAATAAGCAACACTGCTTAAATGGTGTCTTATAAAATTGCTTTATTAGTATCACTGTTAAAATAACATACACAATAGCACAATTTATGCTGAGTAACTTAGAAAATAATCACATAATGCTTACATAATTTTATCTGTATAATATATTGTAAGAGAAAGTTTGTTAAAAATAAAGATAAGGTTGGTACATGTGAGATAAACCAATCTTTGCTGGAGTGATTTACAGATTGTTTTGGCATGTCAAACAGTCAACGTGTTGTGAAAATTTGCATTGTGTGGAAAATGAACACCCAATGATTATCGGGTACTAAATATTTATTCAATTATCTCAAATGAGGTTCCCATTGTGACCTTGTAACAACAAACAGAGAAATGTATTTGTTTGGAGAACGAACAAAGAGTGAAAGTTATAATAAAGGATAATATTATTTGAAGAAAAAATGACACGACCTACAACATGGAGGGAATGCTGTACATAAACTTAATAACCCATTGGCATTACAAGTTGACAAATCAATGGAAGTAAGTCATAAGAAATATTTCCAGAGCGTCTTCATATGATCTAGTGGAAACTAACAAATCAGTTTCATAAGTTGCCATGAACTTTTGGGGTGTACAACAAGTCTGGAAAGTCTTGATTCAATACTGTCACAACATAATACTTGGAATTATCATATAATCAATGTAGTGATAAGTCCACCAATTTAAATAATAAATAATACAATGAAACACATGATACGTCAATAAAAATTGGGCACCTTGGAACATTTCACAGGTATCTTTCCCCAGTCATAGCTGAGCTTCTTTGAACCTCAGTTACACCAATCAATCTCTAGGTGATTTGGCAAACTTTCCAATCAAATTATTTTCCATAGGCATTTCAAAACAACAACCTCAATTTAAACTAAAAAGTTCTTTATCATACAATAATCCTGTAAAGTACTTTTCAAAGATGAAGTGATTTGAACAGTTATGTGTATGTAATAGAGATGGAAAAGAAGGAGAAAGATGGCCAGGGACAGGAAAACCCAGCACATGCACACCACACCATACCACAGGCCTACTGAGCATCCTGACATCACTGCATCATAGAAAAATTGTACTACTTGTTGGAGTGGATTCAATATTTTGCATCAACTTCCAGTAAGTGTGTATTATATGCCAAAAATGTGCTGCCACTGTTGACTATTCTGTATGTTTCAATTTAATACTTCTCACCATGACAATAATCATGGTGGAACTTGTATGGACCATGTGATAACTTTCAGTCAGGTGAATATGGCGATGAGCCAGGAATCGAATCTGAGACTTCTGCTTTGATCGCAGGGGTGTTAACCACTACACCACCTGCTCGCCTTCCACAACAGTACATCTTTTCCATCCAGACCTAAACCCCGGAAGTCCTGAGACATCTCCACTGCGGGAGATAAGTGAACCAGGCGGCACACTATACTGGGTGCACTTAAGTTCCGGTTTCACACATACCCATAGACAATATTTTCATGAAACGTACTTATCAAGCTAATGATGATAAACGGATAAATGAAATTACAGATCACTATCTTTAGGCATCAATAGAATCACTTTAGAGACATGCATCTATTGCATAACACTGTACATAATATAACGCCTCTCAAATTGTTTTTCCAAAATGTTGTTAATATGAGTTTAGAAAGCCTGTTTGACACATTTTCTCTGCTCAATAAAAAGTTCTGTTTGTAAACCTGAACTCTTTCTTTATATCCAAGGGGTGAGGAGAGTGGTGCTCAAGTATCTACCCCCACCTTCTTCTATGCTGCACAAGTTACCTGTAGCATATGTCGAAGAGCGAATCACAGGCCACCTCTGTGCAACAGGCTACGAGCAAAGTACACTGGATTTGACAGGGAGAGTGAAGAATTAGCATGTAAAACATAACTCAGCAATTTACTCATTAGGTCATCATGAGAGTTTGTTTAGAGCTGCAGGACAACAAAAGGTGGGGAATGAGCTTCGAAATCCAACTTCCCTAGAAGTCTAACATGTTTTTTTAAGGCAGAAGTTTGTATTTATGGTAACAATAAAATGTATTTGAAGTGTTTTCTGACTCTTTCTAAAATTTACCAATGTTTATTAATTCTTAACTGTTAATTTTTTAAATTAGTTAATTTGTAATTAATTTTCAACTTAAATCAGTTATTTTTCCAGCAATTAACATTAACTTTTTATCAGTTAGGTTTCAAATAATTTACTTTCTACTTGTAACTAGTTTTTTTTTAACTTCCACCAATATGAAGGCTATGAAGTACCAACAGAGTGAACACAAGAGACTACTTAATGTTGATTACAAGAACACTGATACAAAAAGATAACCCAATACATGGTCCAACCATTGGGCAGTGGAGTAACAGCTACTATGCACTGAAGAATTCCAATTAATTACCAAATGAATTGTAAGTACTACAATGATAGAAATAACATTAAACAAAAGTTGATGAATGAAATTTGTAGCTTCAATGCTGCATGAAAGAATCAGTTAAGTTTATATTAATGTTCAAAGTTGTATGATAAATTAAACAATTTTGTAACAATTTGTTATAGCTGGTACTAAAGTGTTCTGTGTTCTGTCTTGTTTGATTTATAGTTAGAGATTGTATTCTTATATTCTTGAGTGGGTGGCTTTCGCCCGAGGTTGTGGCCGGGTGCTCTATGTACAAGAAAACTGCCATGTGCCCGGGCCTGTGAGAGCTACGTCAAGAGACCTCATTGACGAGGAAGTAGCCAGCGCCCCCAACCCATAGTGTTCTGGTTTGTCTGTCTGGCAACAGCGATTTGCCTCTTTCCAAGGACTTGTGGGTGGAGAACTGCCACAAGAAGGATGGACTGAGACGTTCACCTCTTACGAATGTTCATTTTTGTCATCTTACTTTAGAATAAAAACTAGTTAGAATTGATAAGAAATTTCCATGTTTTTATTCCATTTAATGTTAGTATTCAAATTGTATTTATTTATCTTGCGAATATAGAATGTAATATTGACTTCTTGGAATCTTTCACAACTTCCCCCTAAATTTTTATCTTCCACTAGACACTTCATGCATGTCACTTTTCAAAAGTCTTTGGTCCGCATGGAATAAAAAATAAGAATTAGGAATATTATTAAAATCATTATCAACTAGGAAATACTTAGTCATTTGCTAATAATAAAAGAATACTGTTATTAAAAGATGAAGAAATATTGTTGAAGGAGATAATACATATAAGAGGTGCCAAAATGGGGTCCTTGCAGTACCCCAAAGGTTACTTTTATAAGCCAAGGTATAATTGATTTATACTTAATATATTGTTTTCTTACAGATAAATATGAATTGAACCATTTCATCTCAAGAAGTGCAAAAATCCTAATATGTCTTAAGTTTTTAACTAGTAAATGATGTGGCTCTCAGTCAAGCTGAATTTGTGTGTTTTGAGTCAACTTGTAATCCTGTTTCCAAAAATTATAAAATGAAACTTTAAAAAAGTTCAGTGACTATTTTCTTATTTGTAAATCAATGTTGTTCAACAATAACAACACTGTTGAAACCGTGTAATCTTTATATGGATTCATATAAGTTAGGTACGATTCATATAAATTAGGTAGAAAGAAGTTTAAAAATTGGCCTTCAGTTTTAACTCCAGATTAATTAATGGCAGTAATGTAACTTTCAAAATGATGATGATGATGGTAATGACATGATGATGATGAAATTTTAATTTTATCATTATTATTATAACAAGAATTATTATACAACTTTTATTATTAACAACAAACCTGGAAATAATGTGATAATAGTATAATCATATCACCTTGATTAACTGACACTTGCCTAACGTTTTTTTATTCAGAACAGGACTGGCATCATTATCATAAAAATACTTAATTATTTGAAAAATATCCAGCCACAATATGTTCCAAGACACCAAAGTCAAGTAAAGAAAGAAAGTTTTGATACAAAAACATCAGTTTTAGAGAAATTTATCTCTTCTTAAATTGAAATTTAAAATTATTCCCTTCAGTCATAATAATATTTTATCACTTTCTGTTGTAAATAAAAATTTCATACCTTCTTTATAGCAACTAAAGCTGCAGAAACATTCTGAGGTACATGAATAGTTTGACCAAGTGCCAACAGGACACCTGTGCAACTTCGAGCAAGTTCCTCATCTTGATCATAGCTCTCCATAAGGCATATAACAGGTAAAAGTCTGTAGAAATCGGGAGATATTCCAAACTGGCTTCGTGCAACACAGGCCGAAACCCATTTGCACACTGTTTCAAAAAATTAGACACTTTACGTTACATTCAAGAGACAAATGGATAGAATTTATTTAACAGAATTTAATTTCTTTTCAGAATTTAAGAACAAAAATGTTAGCAATCATTGCTATCATTTTTGCCACCATCACCACCAAGACATAAATACTAATACAATCAGTCAGCAGTAGTACTACCACCATAAAAATCCAAAATCACCACCACCATATATTATTAATTGTACAATACAAAAATCAACACACGTTTATTTATTCAGTTATTAACTCATAATTACTCGTCTTAACCCTTGTTCAATATATAATAAAAAATGGTAGTGAGAAAGTGCTATCAAAATAAAAATAAAACATTTAAAACTAAATGAACACTTATTAATAACTGTCAATGAAGAAAATAATTTATATTTTGTAATCATATGATATCCACTTCTTTAGTAATAATTTTTTGAAGTGGGTAATATTTCATGCACATATTACACATTCCCAGCACTGTGTGTTTGTGTTCAAATGTGTCTTCTATTATACCGTCAAATTATTCTATAGAAAGCATTCTGAACCCAATCTGTTCAAAGAGAATCAGTTACGTCAGATATAACAACAAATACAAATAATATTATTGTTGAAATCAATCAAGTAAATTAATTCAATCCTATTTGTGGAGAATAACAAAAAAATGCAGATAATTTAACAACTGGTTAGTTAATTTCCTTTTAATTTTAAGAACTGGTTCGCATGAACTGCTTTGATAACATCACTGGTTACGTGTTACCTTGATGATGTCCTCATGGCCTTATGACAGTTTCAATGTTGAAGATGTTAGATCTTTCATTTACAAGGTTAAATGAGGTAAATATCTACATTAATCTTAAGAGAAGTATTTTTCTGGGAAAAACAGTGGAATATTTAGGACATTCCTTGGGTGATGTGGGTGTCAAAGCAAGCCCCAAGCATGTGAAACACATACCGAAAGCACACTTGCCTTCAAATGTTTCTGAAGTTTCTTCCACAGCGCAGAACAACTATGAAACCACTTACAAATTTCTTACAAGCAATCAATCTTTGGCATTGGACAAAAGTTCATACAAAAGCTTTCACCACATTTCGAGAAATGCTTGGGGCTGTTTTACTACTGCATAACCCATCGTAACCCTTAGTGCTAGTCAATGATGCATCCCCAAATGGAGTAGAAAGTGTCTAATCTCACAAGATCAACGATGTTGAATATCCCATATCATTTGCATCAAGCTCATTGTCAGAGGCACAGAAAAATTCTTCTGATTTGAAAGAAAGGCTCTTGCTATTATATTTGGTGTGATTAAGGTTTTTAAATACTTAACTGGACTAACATGAACCCTGTCAACAGATAATTTACCACTAAAAATACATTTTATCTCCTGATAAAGACCTGCTAGTGAAGTCAGCCCCTGTATGCTAAGACAGCTGTAACACAATCTTCATTTATGTACATGCCTGTACTCAGAAAGTCCAATAAAATCAGCTAATATGTTATATCAATTTCCTTTTAGTTATATTATAGAAGAAACAGTGAAATTTGTAAATGCCATTATAATACTACTGTAAAACATTCATCACAATGTCTAGTGCTCAAGCAAGATCTGCATTATTTTTCAGAAATATGGCCCTTAAATCCCCCAGACAATTCTAACTTGTTACTTATATTAAAATCAGTCTTTGTCTAGCCACAGAAATGGGTTGTATTCTTTTAGGTGATACAGTTGCAATTCCAAAATCTCTTGGAGAAAAAGTCCTCAATCGTTTACAGAAAGGTCACCCTGGTCTTGTCATAATGAAAATGTGAGTCCGTTATATTGTGTACTGGCCGAATATAGTCCCCCCCTTTTTTTTCTTCAAAAAAATCGCCCAAACATCCATAGGGGGGGACTATAGTCTGGGACGGGAAAACCGCTAATTCAAGTGTTTCGAGGGTGAAAACTAGTTAAGCGAACACAAGCCGCACATGTATACACACAAAACAAGGATTGCAGATCGATGATTTAGGGATTTGACGCTCATTCGAAGTAGAAGTCGAACTGGTCCATGTCGTCGAGGAATGACCAATTGCCGTCACCTTACTGACAGACACACACGGTTTTATCGAGACTGGGATCTTCTTCAACACAACAAAAGTTGGGCGATCAAAGATGTTTCGATGCTAACTTCAAACTACGAGTTCTAAATTATGTTCAGGCACATGGCAATAAAGCAGCGGCATGAGAATTCAAAGTAGAGAAGTCTGTGTGGATCTGGAGTTTTCAAGAGAAATTAAACTGGTGCAGTTAGCTTTTCATTTTAAAATTCTCATGATTGTACTTACCAGATACAACAATTTCACATGGAATTTTTATGTGCATTTCACTTCAGAAAGACTGACTTTACTCAACTTAATTTTGTTGTTGTAAATTTTGCCTCCAAAAACAGGGAAGGGGGGGGGACTATATTCGGGTAAATATGGTAATATAGATATTACTAACCATATGAAAACTTGTGAACCTTGTGCCCAGGTTAATTTAAAGCTTGCCTTTACTCAGACCTTCCCCTGGCCTAAACCAGAGTGTAACTGGGGTAGATTAAATTTCAACCTTTTGTACTTTTTAGCTGTCAGATTTTTTATCTTTGATGATGTTCTTAGCAAATGGATTTCCTTATAGCCTGCCTCAAGTACTACTTTATATGCAGTATTAACCTGTCTACATTCTTAATTTGCCAATTTTGGCCTTCCTATACAAGTAGTTCATTCCCCCTTTTGACTATTTTTCGCCCCAAGACTTTAGCACCAAAAATCAAATTATAATCGGCAATCCCCCTCCATTCCATCCTCTATCAAATGATTCCCAAGAAAGATGTTTTTATCTAGTAAAGCTTCTATGAAAAATATTTCAGTCAGATGTGCCTTAATCCATAAAGATAGTTAATTTTTTATTCCATTACAGCAATACACCAACTACCACAACTGATCAGACACAGACTCGATTAATATTAAGGCACACTCCACACACTTTGGTGTCTGTGCTTGCACCCTCACTTCATAATGTTAAAACTTATGTTCCTCGCACTCCGACTTTTTCTGAGGAGGAAGAAGTGAAACATTAACTTCAAGAGGCACCAGTAAAGGAAAGAGTCATCAAGCAACTGGGATCTGATAGCAACATTGTAAACCTAGATGTTAAGCCAGTAATGTGTCACATATACCAGATGACTAAGTCCATTTTAAACAAAAGTGATAATTTCAAAAAGAATCTCTTACGAGGAATGTCTGTATCTAATTTCACTATGATGAATAATGCACCTACTAATACATCCAGCAATTCAACTTTCAAAGGTTCTAGTTCTTCTAAAAATACCAACATCTTATACCTCCTAATCCAACGAACCAGAAGTACTGCATAAGTACACATCAAGTATCCCTCAGATGCTCAAAAAGATTTAATAAATGCTAGTCCCACTCTTAAGTTAAACTCGTAAAATGTTCCTTGTCTTACATGAATGTGAGAACAATTTCACTCAATCATTGTTCTACATTTTGTAATGTTCTTTATTAGTCATGTACTAATTTTACTGACTATTAGGTGAAACAAGTCAGTTAATTTGTTCCTGGGGAAGGGTGTTGTGTATATCATTCCTAAATTAACAACCTTTCCAGCTTCTACTCCTAATAGTGTTGTGTAGTAATCCATAAACGGACAGATGTAGATGAAATACCTGATATATTCAAGATAACCAATAGATGAGTAATGAAAAAATATCTGTGTTTATTTAAGTACAAACATAACAGTTTTGAATTGGATGCAGTGCAATAGTTGTCAAGATAAAATATTGAGCCTTCTCTTCTTTTCACACAAAATGTCTGCCAAGATTTTTACTTTGAAATTGTTTAAATGCCAGCCGTTTACCTGGGTGGGAGACATCAAAATTATTTGATAATAGATTGAAGAAACTTATCACTTTCCTTAGAGATCCATAGACCACAGTCCTTGTTTTAACCAGAGATCTTGTATTAATCAGACAGCAAGTTCATCATAAATTATCATTTATCATTTCTTTTATCATAAGTTATAATTCTCATTATAGAACATAGCATTTCCCCATTATATTTCCCAGCCTGGTTCACCGAATTTTAAAAATTAAATTAAATACAGTCATTTTAACACTACTCAACAGTCTGTAAAACACCAGAAGGACATTCTGTAATTGCCAACTAAGAAAAAAATAACCCTGGATCAAAAGGGTCGTTTCTCTGAAAATGACAATATAATGAGACAAAATAGTTTGAAGCTAAGTTGACACATAGTTTAATTGAATTATTTGGCTGGTGGTGAATGGTAATATTTCCTCAAGTTATAAAGTTAAAGAAGAATATAAATTTGGTAGGAGAAATGTATCATAAATATGTTCAGATGTTTAAAGAAAAGCATCAAAAACAGATGAGTGCACAATTCAAAGCAACAGAGAAAGTTAAGTACACATGAATATTGCAGAATTAATTATAATTCTTTACCTGTTTTTAACAGTCTTATTGCTCCATCTTCAACTTTTTCCAAAGGAGAATTAGGCAAAACAGAGAATACTTGACCATCTCCTAGTAACATAGGAGTTATTTTGCTTTTAACATGGTTCATCAAACTTCTTTTGTCTACGAGAGAGGCAACTGTCATCAACAAAAATGTACTTAAAAACACTTTTTGCATCTTTCAACATGTTTCATACTTCCAATTTTAAACAGGAAATAAACATAACATTATTTAGAATTAAACAAATGCTTCAAATCAGGTGACAAAAATTCTAGAAAGAAAGAAATTGAATGAGTAAATCAATCTCTCTCACACACACTCATACACTCTCCCTCACACACTTCCTTTATTTCATCCTTCCTCTATTCCTACATTCTATCCTTCCTCTATTCCTACATTCCATCCTTCCTCTATTCCTACATTCCATCCTTTCTTTATTCCTACATTCCATCCTTCCTCTATTCCTACATTCCATCCTTCCTCTATTCCTACATTCCATCCTTCCTCTATTCCTACATTCCATCCTTCCTCTATTCCTACATTCCATCCTTCCTCTATTCCTACATTCCATCCTTCCTCTATTCCTACATTCCATCCTTCCTCTATTCCTACATTCCATCCTTCCTCTATTCCTACATTCCATCCTTCCTCTATTCCTACATTCCATCCTTCCTCTATTCCTACATTCCATCCTTCCTCTATTCCTACATTCCATCCTTCCTCTATTCCTACATTCCATCCTTCCTCTATTCCTACATTCCATCCTTCCTCTATTCCTACATTCCATCCTTCCTCTATTCCTACATTCCATCCTTCCTCTATTCCTACATTCCATCCTTCCTCTATTCCTACATTCCATCCTTCCTCTATTCCTACATTCCATCCTTCCTCTATTCCTACATTCCATCCTTCCTCTATTCCTACATTCCATCCTTCCTCTATTCCTACATTCCATCCTTCCTCTATTCCTACATTCCATCCTTCCTCTATTCCTACATTCCATCCTTCCTCTATTCCTATATTGATTCCTTCCTATATTCTTTACCCTCTCCAGTCTTACACTCCTACCTTCCTTTCTTTATTTCTTCGTATTTTCATTCCTTTCTTTATTTCTTCCCACTTTCATTCCTTTCTTTATTCCATCCTACCTATCTTCCTTTATTTCTTATACACAAAATTAATTCTCTCCTTAATTCCTACCTTTGTTTATTCCCAACTTCTTTCCTTATTCTTAGCTTCCGTTTGTTTTTTGTTTTTTTCAGTTTCTTTCCCTATTACATTCTTCCTTTAGACTTTTATTCCTTCCTTAATTCCTTAATACTTAGAATCCTTTGCTCCCACTATCTTCAATTTTTCACCTTCCTTCTCTTCTTACTCTTCTTCTAATGTTTAGGCCTTCTCAACTATTGCCTTCCATATCTCTCTACTATGTACATTGGATGCCAATTTTTAATGTTCATGCATTTTAGATCCTTTAGGATATCGTAGTTTTAACTGCGATATGGTCTTCCTTTTGCTAGTTGCTAATGGGTTCCATTGATATGGTTTTTAACAATTCTCTCTTCCGTCACACAACTCACTTGCTCAAACCAACCCAATTTCAAGGTATTCATGTAGTTTACAATATTTAAGTATTTTATTAGTTTATCAAGTTTGTTAAGTCTCTTATTCTCCAGGTACCATCAGATTAATTAATGGGTCCAAATATCTTACTCAGCACCATCCTTTTGAATACCATTAGTTTTCTCATTTTCAGTTCTCATGAACATAGGTGTAATAAATGTCCAGTAGATCTTCAGTTTAGCATTTTTTGATAGCAGTTTCCTTTGGAACAGTGTTTTGTTAGCAAAATAAACTCCCTTGCAAGTGATATTCTTTCTCTGCTCTCTCCTTCAATTTACTTACTTTTGTCATCTAATGATCCAAGGTATTTACAGGACTTAACCTCTTGGAACTATGTATTATTGATCTGCACAACTCCTAAACTGAAGTTACCACATTAACATCTCAGATATTTTGTTTTTCCGCAGTTCATTATTAATCCATACTGAACAGATTGACCCTGCCTTTGAAACATTTCTTTGAGTGTTTGTGATGGTTTTGCAATTATTATTATATCATTGGCATATGCTATGCACTGTTTCAACCAAGTAGAGATATTATCTTTTATATCGACATTTTTCATTACATGGATTATAAAAAAAAAGTAACCTATAGTTGGTCGCCTATCTTAACTCCCTCTTCAACACTAAATTCACTGTTAATTCATTGTTGATTGTAACTTTCACTTGAAAGATTTGAGTGTGAGTCCTATCAATGTGATTAATTTAGCAGGCACATTGTACAGGTATAAACATTCAATTATTTTATATCTGAGTACAATATCAAAAGCTTGCATATTGTAAACAAATATGTTAAGCAATTCAATATTATACTTGTGGCATTTTTCAAATATTAGTCGAATTTTGAAGATGTTGTCAACTGAGGACCTATTTGCTCGAAAGTCATTATGACAGTTACTTATATTAGGTTCAACTATTTCTAATAGTTTATTACTTACCAGAATCGCAAAGATCTTGTTTGTGACATTCAATAACGTAATAAACTTATTGTTGTTGCAGTTTTGTCTATTGTCTTTCTTGGGTACCAGGCATAGGATGCCTTCATTCCACTGGGTTGACAATTGCTCTTTGCTCAATATATGGAGAATTAATTTGTACAGTTTTTTTCTTTGAAGTTCTCCCACCATTTTTGATTACTACTGGTAGGGTATTATCAGACTGTGGATTTTTTTTGTTTTAATTTGTTAATTGTGTAGTAAATACCCTTAAAGGATGGTGGTGACTTCTTGATCCTTGTTCATGGGGTCATTACATTTGTTTTATCTTTGGGATTTGATACTTTACAGAAGAATTCTTCCCATCTTTGGAATATTTGAGTTGTCTGAACCAACACATTTGCATCTGCATCCTTACATAATATTGGGGTGAATCTCTTCTGCTTTTTCAGATCTTCATGTCACCAACGAACTTCCTTAATTCATTTTTTATGTTCTCTTACATGTTTCAACCTTGTATGGACAATATTTAAAAATTTGGTGTTCCCACACAACATTAATAGGAGATTTCAAATAATTTAATCAAATAATTACACAAGAAAAGGAAACTAACCATTTAGTATCTTGTTACTCTCGTTGTTATCTTCAGCTTCAGCAAATATATTGGACAACATTGCTAATTGTGGTACAACAAAATCAACGAATTCGGATATGAGAGGTGATCGTGGCACATTTCCTCCAGGGAAAGTCAAATCACCATCAAATATGTTATTCAAAACACTGTTAACAAGAAAAAGTGGAGTAAGTTAAGAGTTAAAATAACATCAAAATAAACCACAATAAATCCAACTGTGCCAAATTGTGCACTTGATTAAGCAAAACTCTCCCTGCAGTACGGGTTAAAAGGGATACCAACTGGGATTGAAGCATCTCAAATGGGTACATTAAGCACAACAGGTAGGGCAATCTATTTTATCTATAGATGGGATTGTTCCTTTTCTTGATTCTTGGTTCCACTGGTTCCACCGAGTATCGATAGCATAAAATCTCAATTCTGGTTTGACAACCGTTGCACTGAAAAATAGTTTCTACTTTTTTTTAAAACTATTGGAGATAGGAAATAGAAACTTTAAGAAGCCAATGCATTTATATTGAACAGGTTCACTAAGAAAGAACTATTTAAATTTTGATTATTTGTACTACATCTCACAAACAAATTTAGACATTAATTTGTGTAGAAATTTATGAGCAAATCACCTGAACAATTACACTTCCTTGTTTGGGTAATTTACCTTACGTTTTGAATATTCATAGTAATACGTAGTAACCTATAATTTAATAATTTTAATAAATGTGTAATTACAAGCTGTTTTTTATCAGATACATCATGTCTCATAAAAATTAAAGTATGTTTTTAAATTATTGACTTACTTTGGGGATTGGGAGGGGAGTCTAAAAACATCACAGACATGTGAATACGTCACTGAAACCACTGGGTTGGAAAGATATTTTAACTATAGTGAATAAAAGGTATAATCTTAAAAATTTTCATACCAAGTGCACAATTCTAAATCTAAGAAATTAGAACACAACTAACATGGTCTTCAAAATATTATTTATAGATGATATAGACATAATTACCTTCCCATGCGATCTCGCACATTCTGAAAAGGATGAGACAAATATGGTCTTAGACGATTAAACCACATATTAAAGAGTTCTGCCACTCTCCACAATTGCTGATTTAAGGCACCTTGAAGGGCATACAATCTCCTACAAGCACAAAACAATAACATTAAGAATTATCAATAATGACTTATAGTAAAATTAATTGGTAGCACATCCTGTTAACACATCCGCAATCTTATGAATGTCTTGAAAGCAGGCACATGGGAAAACAAATTAATTCAGTAGCACAATTTGAATTTATTTTTGGAAAGGGTCATGAGGTTGATAAAGGTGCCTTTATGATGCTTACACATACTATCACCCCCTAACTACATTTCTACCCTACCTGTCACATTTTTGGTTTATATTTCATTTCTATAATGTTTACAGTAGTGGCTGTACTTCAAGTCTGTAGATGCACACCAAAAAACAATATTTAATTAAGTAGTTATGTACCCATTGGGGTTGAAATCTACGTAAGAAATAAAAGTTATTATTTTTGTTAATATGAAGAGTTTTTACTTATTTCAGAAAAATGGAACATTGTTGAACCCTTCCAACAGATCATCCATCTCTCAGATGTTTTAGACACATTCCTCTTGTCATGAAAAAATATCGCTCTTTGAACAAGTATACATTCAGTTCACTTGACATGACTGACGTCATCACGTTTTACTATTTATCAAAAATCTAATTTAGATCCCATGAATTCAGATCATCAAACAGTAAAAATATTCAAAAAAACTATCTATATGTTGTAAAGATCTCCAGTGTTTGCTTATGCATTTAATTTGGTTTCTAGGACACCCAAAACTGATACTTTTTACTTTTTCGTGTGAAAACATTACATTTTAGTTGCAGTTTCCTATTCACTCAGGAACGATTTTTTTTTTTTTTTTTGTAACAATACTTACAACACCAAGTGTATGGGAAAGAATTAAGTCACAAAACTAAATCTAACTCTTTCGTATGGCTCTGTGCAAATAAATGACCTTAATACTTACTACATTTAGAATTGTAATCACAAAAATATTCTTGAAAATTATTTCACAATGCTTTGTGATTTATCACAAGAAGTATTACGTAAAAGTAATTTCACTGTTAGCACACAATCATGCTATTTCGTAATTGAAGTAAGTATTGCGTTCTCATATCAGTTGCATCATTACTATATCAATCATTCTAGTTTTCTAAAACTGTATTCTCACTCTGCTTGATACATTTATACCATAAAATAGTTTTCAAGTCTCTTGAAATAGTAAGTATAAAGAAATGTGGTAGTGTTGTATAAAGAAATTATTTTCCGGCATTATTTTCTAATTCAAGCAAAATAACACCTGTGCAGATGTAATACATACTAATTACACTTTCTGAACCAAAATTTCAATATCCTTGGAGCAGTTTACAAAAAAGTTTCCAAAATGTAATTTCAGCTTTATAAGTACCCATTATATTAAAACGAATTCAGATGCATCAACAAGCAAATCCTTCGCTAAACAAGAAATAAGCATGAAATTGACTCATTCTTTCACTCAAAATCGGTGTGGCCTTTGCTAAAGACAACATTCTTGAAGGAATCTAAAATGGCATATCAAAGTCAGTTCATTTTGTCCAAGCATAACGTCCAATCTGTTGGGTAGATTGTCTCTGTCGGCTGGTACTATAATTCAGACACTCCAATAGAATGTGTTCCATGGGAAGTATTGTGTTGCAAGTCTCACAGATTGGGGGAGGTTCATCACATAACAGATGACCATGGGTAAGATAGCAATGACCAATACAAAGACATGTAAGGATCACTTCTTCACGCCTGTTCACACAGCATGAAGACGACCAGGTCTTAATGGAATTTTTTTTACCTTCCTCAGCTTAAGGTGCAATTTATCCATTCGGGTTGCCATGTCTTAAGAATAAACTATCTTATTGCAAGCTTTGAATCTGACATGGGAACGGTTGAAATGTCAGGTACTGCTTTTCATGTTGTCCGCTTCGCTGCCTCATCAGCTTCTTTGTTAGAAATAATACCCACATGTCCAGGAACCCAACAAAGGACTACTTCAAAATTTTGAACTTCTAGATGGCATATTAGATTATAAATAGTCAGTGTCATGTCGTCACAAGTGTTCAGTGAAAACACTGACCACAGGGCACTAATAGAGTAACTGCATTGAACCACATGCTGTATTGAAGATAGCTGAATGAACTTCAGCGCCTATTGCATATTTCTCCGCAGTGTACACGCTCCAAAAGGAATGGAGGTGAAAAGAACAGGCGACACTACGGCAATAGAAAGCAGCACCAACAGAATTGTTCATGGATGATTTGGGGGCAAAGAAATAGATGCGGGGGCAGCAGCATTAAAATGTGTGATGGAAATAAGTGAAACAATTAACAGTATCAATGACTAAAACAGGGAATGGTGATTGGCCTCAAACATGAAGGTATTAAAAGAAGAGACCCTATAGTACATGTTGGGAATGACCATTTACCAATACGCCAACAAGTGAAGTACCTCTGGTTGATTTTTGATGAATGGATGACCTTTACACAACATCTGAAATATACAGGAGAATGAATCAAAAAACTAATATATAGTTTGCATCGAGTAGGATTGAACAAATATATGCTGCCATATGATAAATTACTGACTTTGTACTTGGGAGACTTACAGCCGCTCCTCACATATGGTAGCGCTGTGTGGCATGACCAGACAAACAATTTTATGAGTGTAAACTAAGCAGTTGTAAGCAGTTGTCAGAGAAGTTGTCTGCAGTTATGGTATGGAGGGTACAGAAGTGTATCTACACGAGCAATACTAGTAATAATGGGCCTATTACCTATAGATTTATATATCGATAGGATAGTTTTGCGTTATAATATAAGGCGACATAAGAGCATACAACTAGATGATCGTGTCATAAAGTCTACTATGTCAGGTTGGAAGAAGATCGATTGAGTACTTTGGGGCTGCTGGCAACGTAGATGGGAGATAAGTACGGAGGGAGCAGATCTCTGTGGTTTTATACCGGCAGTGAAATTTGTTGTAGACAATAGGCGGTGGTTAAGACCAACTAAACAGGCAATAGAAATGCTTACAGGACACACCCATATTAGGACATACCTGAAACAACGATGTCTCACAGATGAAGATATTTGTTTGTGTGGATGCGGGCGAGAGACTGTGCTGCATGTACTTTTTGAGTGTTCTCTCAACGACCAGAAAAGATGTGAATGGTATGGAATCTTAAAAAAGAAAAGACTATACACTTGGACATTGTTATCGGAATTAATAAAATGACAAGACATTTATGAGGCATTTGAAGACTACGTAACAGGAATTTCATTAGTGAGAAAAGCGCTCAATAATGGGGACGTACCTGCATACTCGCGGCGGGGACGGTAACCTCCCTACCCAGTATAAGAGAAGGGCCAAAGGAACAGCAGTATGGCAGCAGAAAGCGGAAGGAGAGTACTTATATCACTAAGAAAACGAGACTTGTCTGTCAGACAGAGGTGTTGGTGAGATTTGCCAGATCTTTCAAAATAAATTGGCTTCGTTGGAACGACACTCATAAAACTTTATGATCTAAGTTCAATAGAATGTTAAAGATAATAGGAAATTTCTGGAGTATAAACAGATTTTCGAACTCGCGAAAGAAAGAAGCAGGAGTATTAACAAATACTGCTATTGGCTGAGAACCTTTCTACGTCACTTGGTGACTGACCTATCAAAGATACCTCAAGGGTAATAGAAATCGATTGCCATTGGAGGACAGAAATCATGACGTCAGAAAAAGGAGGAGTTAATTTCTAAGTTTTTGGGACTCTGGCGGGGATTACTAGTACAAAAGAATGAACACTAGGGGAATAAGGGTTCAGACTTACTTACTTGCTTGCTTGCTTACTTACTTACTTCGTATTGTTATTCAGAGGTTCGGTTTATGTTGTAGCTTGATCAAAGTTTGGTCTCGTTAGTTAATGACAAGGTCAGATACTCTGATTGTTGAAATCAGACTTCATTTTCGTGAGCAAGGAAGTTTTTCTTTGGAATGTTTTGTTTATATTAATGTTCCATGCTCCAAGTTGTTAACTAATGTCGGTTGCGTCACAACACTATTTGCTAAACGTTTCTCTGTGCCGTCTAGATGTTTGTCCAACGAATTAGGGAGTTTAATTGTGCAATGTGACAAACAGATTCTGCTTAACTTGGGAAGAACATAATCCAGGATCAGCCTAGACCCAACTCAGTGTTAATATATCAGCGCATTCTCTACTGCTGGGGTTGGATAGAAGTCTTTTGCTATCATACGGAGAGGAGACAGGGATCAACAATGAGCAAGAAAGGAACACCAGTATTACGGATGAGGACAGATCGGGGACTCAGTGCTCTGACAGAACCAATTATAGAGAAGGATAATAATAGTAGTAGCTCAAGATACTACAGTAGTGATAAAAAAGACGGTGCAACTCACAATGGAGAACGAGACGAAGCCATACAAAAATATGACAAACTGATGGCTTCAACTCATTGTGAGCATTTGAAATGTGTGAAGAATAAAACTATAAATGCACTTCGCTCCAGAATCGAAGATTTGTGGAATGAATTACAAATGATAAAGGAGATATTAACGGAAAAAGAGGAAATAATAGCAGAAATAAATAGAGAAAAAGAAGAAGTGGAGATAACCTATCAAGTGGAAAGGGTTAAAGGCAGGGATGCGCCAATTAGAGATGAAATTGACACATCTTCTAAACACACAGAACGAGAATATCAAAAGTATGCTACAAAGTCAAGTGGCGTTGAAACTTCGGGTGGAATCCTACAGCGCTACTTTGCAGAGAGAGAGAGCAAAAGAAAGTAATAATGGTTGGTAAAAAGAAAGAGGATGAAACTGTTGATTCAGATAAGGCTGTGAAGGACAGGCTAAAAGCAATGCGGGGTGTAATAGTTGAGAGTGTGCAGAAGACTAGGGTAGGAAATGTTCTATTACAGGTGGCAGATGTTAACAGTTGTAATCGAATAAGTGGCACATTAGAATCATCAAGTAGTTTGCAAGAAATGCAACTCACAACAATGAAACCCAAAATAATTGTTTACAATATCGATGATATAGAGAACGAATTCATGTCATCACAGCGCAACCAGATGTCAGTACAACCGGATGAGGAGATTCGAGTCATAAGTAAGATAGGATGGCCGCACTGGAAAACTCGGCATTGGACTCTCGAGGTGAATTCACCATTTTACAAACGGGTAATGGTGGAAAAAAGAATAAGAATTTCTTATGTGTGTCATAGGATTGCGGAATATTTAGAACCATTACGTTGTTTTAAATGCCTGCGATTCGGACATATGGCTAATAATTGTCGCGACATGCACGATACATATGGGAACTGCGGTGAACAAAGTCACCGATATGAAATGTGTTCACAAAAGGAGATTTATTAGCGAGTGAACTTTATTAATGAACCTGTGACTTTTTGATGTTATTATCGGCTCATAGCATCGGAACAGATGTCTAGCAACTTGTGGTAATGAACAATTGACTTGCATTTTGGGAGAGATTCTCTGTGACGAGTTTCGGGCGTGAGTAGAGAGTCCGCGACTCGGAACGCAAGGCCAAGAGCCTTAATTAGGCCATGGATCCTGGGAAGCACGGTCAGAGAATTCAATGAATGGGGTGGCGAATAGCGGCGGAGCCAACCAGAGGGAAGGATCTCCTGGTAGTAGCGGTCAACAATCCACGGGTTACTGAACCGAGCGTCCGCCCCAGACAACCCGCAGTTTGGTTTAAGGTAGCCTACCTTTCACCCATGGCAGTAAATAAGATAACTGTAATTTACTGGTAGCTTCCAGTCAAAAATAGACGCGAACAAGTGAGTTCATCTGACGAAGATAAAACGTGTGCTTCGACAATAATACACTGACGGGGAAAGATCATTTATTTCCTTAATCAGCACAAACTTATTAGCTTTGCTATTGCTTTATTCATTTGTATAACGTAAATCCAGGAAATGAGTGGGGACTGTTCACTGTGTACCCACATCACTGTGAATATTCTGTAAATGTTAACGTGTGAATTTTGGGGGGAAATCTAGGGAAGTGTTAATATGCATGTATGATGTAGTGCGTAGCAATTTTGAAAAATATAGTAATGTTAAACAAAACCAATTTTATTTGTAATGCTGCGCATAGTTCCAATACCAGAAGTGTGTTTTCTTGAAGAAATGGGCACGAACCCTTCCCATCCAAGTTCCTTTCATTATGTTTTATTTGTTCATGAATTAAAATTTTATTAGTTTGTTTTATTAAAATATGGCTTAGGGTGTACCACTACATTATTCTTTTGTTGATTACAATTTTGACGCTTTCTCAAGTGGGGGCTTAGCTTCATTTAGCACCCTCTTTTGGTAATGATTTTAAATTTGTTGTATGACAATTTGACTTTTTTATCAAAGACTAAGCTTACCTAAGAACCCATTATTTAATGATATAATTAAAATTGTTACAATATGGAAATTAGGGTTATACAAAAGAATTTACAAAAGGGATATGTCGGTATGGCAGAGTTAGAAAGATATGTCCATAACAACCAAGTGGATGTCTGTCTCCTCCAAGAACCGTACACGCGATATGGAAAAATACTACATATCCCTAAACACCAAAGCGTCGTTTATCGTGTTGATGGAGACTCAGCAATCATCATAGCAAACACAAAGATATTGGTGTTAGAACATAAAGAATACACTTCTAAATACGTTCAAGCAATAACAGTACCGGAAGATGACATCACAGTTCTGCTAATTAATGTATAGGTCAAATATAGGTGAAAGTCTAATACTATCCTCAACACGGTACAACGAATAATCAAACAGCATCGCAATAAGGACATTTATATCGGAGGCGATATGAATGGGCGGTCTTTTTTGTGGGGGGATAGAGTTGAATATAAGAGGGAAACAAATTCTTGACATGATACTAGACTGTCACTTAAGTGTAGTTATGCAGAGGGACAGATAACATTTAACTCCCTGCTTCACACCGGGTGGCTGCCTGTGCAATTAATGCACTTTGCAGACCCCGGGCATTAAAAGCCGGGTTCGTGTGCCTCCTTCCCTCATGTATCCCGGATTACAGGATGTTGTGGTATGTCCAAATCTGACATTTGAAACACAACAGAGGATTTGGAATAAAGGGACGCACCGGCAGGTTAAGCCATCCAGCTTTGAGATCTTTCGGAAGTTGAGGATAGACAAATGTCACGATGAAGGAACTGGTCTTCTGCGGAACATCATTAGCCTACCTCATGATTAGACTGACCTCAACCACGTGGTCAGCATCCCATTCTGCAACAAGTTCGTCAGTTGCCATATCTATAATGTCCCTGCGACTTACGACTCCCTTGCTACGATTAAGCGCAGCATGGAGCTCGCACTTCACAGGGAACTCTCCCAACAAAGTACATTTTCAAAGTGCCAACGCTTGCTTGTTGGTTTCTGTTTCCAACAGCATTGACCCATTACGCAGGCTCTTCATTGATTACAGTGTTCCAACTAAACCCTGTAACCCTTTGTAAATATCGAACGGATACTTTCTCAAGTGACCCGTCTATACGTGTCATTATGACGAAAACATTCTCGTGAGAAATGTTGTTTCTGTACTATTTTATTTTCTGAAGGGGAAGGGCTGTCAACCCTCGGTCGCTTCGAAGACGTTTGGGTGGAATACTCACCTTGCGGCACACCCACTCCGCAAGGTGGGGGAATCGAAGCATCTGTCATCTTGTCCCTCGAGTTCGGAGGAAATAAATGTCTGGTGACGTGGATCCCCCGCATCACGCCACTAAGCCTTATTCAACTGAGGTGCGGCAGTTGCCCCAGAGGTTGTCTGCTAACGAATGTTTATCCTCAACACCCATTCACTTCATAGGCGCGTACCACACCTTGAGGTTGAGGGTTTTTTATAGAGGTTTAATCCTTCCTCGCGACCCGGCCAATGAAGGCAAGATCTCCCCCCTTTGCCACACGCAACTTTCCACCATTGCGCCAATGGTGGTCGCTGAAGCATGTCCAAAGCTTACGGCGTCCGAGGACTGGTGGCGCAGTACCAGTCCCCAGCTCGGGGCCGTGGGCTCGCCAAGTCCATACTCAACCAAAAGTGAGCCCCCTGCAGGGTGATAGACCCTACACTGTCCCAACTCTTTACCACCGCAGTGGTACATCCATCGCTATTCGCAAAACTATTTCTCACACTCGACTTCCAGCTCCTCCTCTTACCTCTCTTGAAGCCACGGTCTTGGAATTTGGCACTCCAAGTGGCCCAGTCATTTTGATGTCTGTGTATCGGAGGCCTCACAAGTCTCTCGACAGTGCGGATCTTGACTCTATCCGAGGCCTAGGTGACTGCATCGTTATTGCTGGTGATCTCAACTGCAAGCACACCGACTGGTGCTGCAACGTCTGCAACACCGGCGGTAGGGTTCTGGCCATCTATCCTGCTCAACATCCTAATCTCAACCTCCCCCGTCCCCCTAGACCTACTCAGTTGACAACGTTCCCCACGACATCCTTGACATTGTCCTTCAGTGCTCCGCCATCCAAATCACTCCTCACGTTTCGAACAGACCTCGGATCACCTTCCCATCGTTTTCTCCTCCTACCGCGGTCCCTTCTTCCACGACTTTCAACCTGCCACAGACATCAAGACGGACTGGAGAGGGTACCTCTCATGGCTTAGCCGGAAGGTGGATTCCCATCTCCCACTCACTTCACCCGACGACATTGACCGGGTCATTTCGCACGTTACAAACCACATACTGACTAGCTTCCGACATTGCAGCATCATTACCCCTAAAACTTCACTACACTCCGACACTCCCCCGGACATTCTTGCTCTGGTACGAGAACGTCGTCGTGCGCAGCGCCGATTCTACCGCACCAGAGATCCCTCAGACAAAACCCATTTCCTCCACACGAGACGGAAACTCCAAGACCGACTCCGTTACTTCCATGCCCAGCAATGGCAAGTCCATCTTGCCAGGTCCAACGTTTCCTCCGACGACGTGTGGAAGATCTAGATGACCCTCCGAAACCCCTTTACTGCCATCACTCTTCTCTTTCCCGGTACGTCTAACCCCACATACGACCCGACCAGAAAAGTTGAGGTCTTCGGTGATATCCTTGAAAATCGTTTCTCTCCTCCTGTCATTGTGTTCCTTACCTCTCCCCTGTCCACTCCTCTACCCCAGTTGTCTCCTACCAGACGATGAGTGGGCATTGGGTGTCTGGGAAGTAAAGGACGCACTGAAGAGTCAACATGGTGGGTGCATTCGAATACGGGGTGTTTTTATATGCTTATTATATAGATATTACACCTGTGAATAGTAAAAAAAGAATATAAGCGAAATACCACTCACCGAGTGACTAATCACGAAATATCAGAAACTGCAAATCCTACGAACTTGAAATTTGGCAGATAGGTTCCTTTTAGGGTGTAGACATCTGCTAAAAAAGATTTACGAAAATCCACCCTTAACGGGGTGAAATGGGGGTTGGAATGTTTTAGGTATGTTTCCCACAACTCTAGTGCCTGGAGCAATTTCAACCAAACTTTATACACACATGACTGATTATATGAAAACAAGCACTGTTGGGGTAAGACATCCCTTGCAGCGCGAGCAAAGGGGTTAGGGGAATGACATGTAAAAACAATGGAATAATCCGATATTAGATTCGAAACCATACTTTTCGGTTCCGATGAGATAGATTAGAGCGTCCTCGGGGATTTGTAAGTTAACAATCAGCCCACATTGGAGATAATGTACACCTAAAATCCCTGGGGTAGGGGTGAGAATGAAGAACACGTAAACATAATAAAAACGAGCGATATTAGTGTTGAACAATTCATTCTTGGGAACGCTGAAGTGAAGTGACACCCTCATGCTCATATGAGTACACTATCACCCACTATAAGGAATAAACACCCTTTGTGTTGGGGGTGAGGAATAAATGTCAAAATAATCGAAAGTGATCAATATTTGTGTTGAGATTGTAGTTTTCGGGACCGCTGAAATTACTAGTGACATCCTCGACGACGTCAAAGTTCACAGTCAGTCCGTATAAACTCCAGCAACCCTAGAGAAGATGCCATGAAGGAAATATCGAACATGACACACCAGTTGAACAATATTACGAAAAATTGTAGACGTATGTTTAACTACAAATGTTCAAATATTGGGACAAAATTAAATCAATGTAAAACGTTCATTAAATATTACAAATACTTTATCAATTCTCCCAGAAACTTAAATTACCAAATGAAATACAGCGTAATTATTTTCAAATATAATTTTTTGGTCTTCTCTGTATTACTGTAAATATTCATTCATTCATTCACGATTGTATGGAATATATCATCTAGTTGTAGAATATATTTAATTATAAAAGATGGAAGAATGAGACGTGATTAATATAATTCATCAATTGATGTTTTATTTCCATTTTACGTCACTATGATTCTCGAAAAAAAATACCGCATTAACTTCTATGTTGTATCATTTAAATCTAAAAATGCAGTTTTTTAATAGTTCTTTATGTTTTGTGTAAATATTGTGCGTAAAATTTAAAGTGGTATTTATGTTAAGTGAATAAATAATACGAAAAGCTATACATTTTATGGTTAATTTGTACTTGATTCTTTAATCTTTTTTTTCTATTAGGGAGAAAATATCTCCCTCCCAACATATGGCTCAACTGGATGCAGTTCGTGTTTCGTAAAATATTGGATTCTGAATCCCCACATTTTACGGTTAATTTTATAATTGATTAGATAATGTAATTATGTCGTGTTTGGTATCATTTTTCTTCACTTTTTACGTAGATTTTAAAAATACTGGAATATATGCGATATCTTTAAAACTAAAGAAAATCATTATTTCTATTAGGAATAAAATTTGAGTCAAACATCTGACCGGTGCTGGCTGCCTTTCGGGTGAGAAGGGTTGGGTCCCGCAGGTAGCGAGGGCCATCCGTTCTAGCAACCCACGGGGAAGGAATATGTTTCGTTCACAGACGACCAGCACTGCAATGGCTGCAGTGCAGCTGGAAAACGAGGCGTGGTCGTTCCTCATAAGAATCTATGCTTTTTCGAGCACCCAAGTGGTGAAGCCGAGAAACCTCTGCCCCAACATGCGGCGGGCCTAAACGTGAGGCTTGGGAAGGGCGTGACACGAAATACTATCGAAAAAGTCAGACGAGAAAGAATTTTACGAAAATTCACCTCTAAGTGGGTAAAATGGGAAATTGGTATTATAAAAAAAATATCAATTACATCAGTGATAGTGAGGGATTGGTACACACCAATATTATGAAAACTTCTAACATTGATGGACAACAAAGTTAAAGACATATTACAAAATTTACGCGAGCAAAACCGCGGGTACTCAGCTAGTTATAAATACAAATAAATAAACTTTATTAACAAAAAAGCAGTTAAAAACTGCGTATGACCTCGTTGGGGGTAAAAAACTAAGTACATTATCAAATTTATTGTCGTTATTAATACGAGTAATGAAACGCAATAAATTATCATACAATAATAATAATAAGAGCTATATAGACTACAAGAAAGTCTTCGATTCGGTTCCGCACAGCTGGCTACTGCAGGTGTTGAAGATATACACGATCGATGAGGTTACATTTAAGTTCTTGGGAGGAGTGATAAAATCCTGGAAAACTAGACTTCAGGCAAACCAATGGAGGGAGAAGTCAAAATAGAAAGAGGAATCTTCCAAGGAGATAGTCTGAGTGCCCTTTGGTTCTGCATGGCCATAAATCCATTATCACAATTACTCCGAGCATCTGGACATGGATTCAATATCACTGTAAGGGAGTCTAATTTCGTCCTGCGTCACCTTCTCTACATGGATGACGTTAAACTGAATAGTTCAACGGAAAATGGAATAAGGTATCTCCTGAAGGTTTTAGAAAACTTCTCAGGAGATATAAAAATGAAATTTGGATTGGAAAAATGCAGAATGGTCACTTTAAGAAAAGGTAAAGTTACACGAGGTGAAAGTTTTCTCACACAAGATGCCGGAGTAATTCAGTCAATTGAAATAGGTGAAGAGTATAAATACCTCGGATTTGCCCAAGCTACAGAACTTGAACACACACAAATAAAGAACTGCCTTACGAACAACTTTAAGACACGAGAAAATAAATTGCTGAGGAGAGGTTTAAATGGTATCAACTTGTGCAGAGCTGTAAACATTTATGCAATGCCAGCGATTACCTATTAATTCGGAGTAATCAAGTGGTGCGATGCAGATCTGCAAGATATAGCTCGATTAACCAGAGTTGCATTCACAAAACAAAATTCATGGCATCCAAAATCTGATAGAGAGAGATTTAACTTACAAAAAAAAAGTTGGAAGAGGAATTATTGATGTACAACTGTGCAAGAACACTAGTAGAACTTCGCGACAATTTGTACACCAACGTAAATGAAAGTTATCTGCACAGAACAGTGGTGAAAGCAGATCGAAATTATACACCACTTATCCTCGCTTCACAAGATGAGTTTCCGAGCGTTGTAGAGCGAAACGAGACCCAATTATTAGAGAGTTCCAGTAGTAAAGTCATCCATGGAAAAAAATTCTGCCAACTAAATAAGCCAGAAGTAGATAGTGAAGCTTTAAATGCTTGGCTCGCATATGGCAGTGTCTCTGCTGAGACAGAGGGAATGATGCTAGCAATTCAGGATCAAGTGATTCCGGCATAAAACTACAGGAAATACACCACAGGCGAGGAAATTCCATCGGATAAGTGTAGAAAGTGTTACTCCGCCAATGAAACTATTGACCACTTTTAGCCGGTTGCTCAGCGTTAGCCCCAAAAGACTACATGGAGACACACAATATGGTGGCTGCAACTGTACATTCCGAGCCCGGCGAGTGTGTGGATCGCTCCGCGTTTCCCGCGCTTTCGGTGCTGTTCGGTGGCGTCGGGTGTTTTAGCAATCTTTCGTTCTCGGACCACGTGGTCCCGCGGCGCGCAGTTTGAACCTTTGGGATAGAACTTGCGCGTATAGTTGCAGTTTTTACCGCAACACGTGGCCGAGGCAACACGTGTCATGCGGGTTGCATTCACCTCGTTGCGCGTAGGCGTTGCCTGCTTTTCTTGCTGCATCTTCTGATGCAGTAAGTCCAGTGGGTGCGCTTTTGCGTTGCGGGTGTGATAGTCGTAGAGTTATATTTATTATTTTTACTTAAATAACGCGATTGCGACAAAAATTGATCCGTCGGTTATCGACGGCTTTCTTCGGGTCGTACCCGTAGAAGCGCCGACGAGTACGGGCAGTGTGGTCAGCGAGACATCGGAGAAGCCTTCTCCCATTCGGCGAAGTGGTCGCCGGCCAATCGACGCCTTAAAGCTGCAAGATATCTGCGAAAGCAGTTGCTGGGTATCAGACGGCAGCGCTCAACAACATCCCTGATGGCATCTTCCGAGAGCTATGAACTCTCCTCCACTGTTCTTCCGGGGGCGTCTGGTCCATCGACCAAGCCTACTGCCACCAGCTTTCTGTCCCTGTCCGGTAAGTCCACGGACAATTTATTATCTATAAAGTCTGTGCCTAAGTGTACTACTCGAGTTATTCCGGCACCCCGCCCCCATGATAAGATGGAGTGCGAGGAGGGGTTTACACAGGCGAAGATCTTTCGCCCCAAGCCCGTTCAGGAACGTAGGCTCTTAAATTTAACAAACCGGTTTGCGCCCATTAGCGCAGCTATCACCACCGCCGAAACGGCTACTGATGAGGAAAATAGATCTGTGAGCGAGGAGAATAAATCTGTAGGGCCCACGGACGCTGCTTCCGTACCCGCCGCCAGTACATCCGGTTCTGCGCCAACGACTGAGAGTGTAGGGAAAGTTGCTTCCACTCCTGCTCCTACTTCCTCCCAAACTTTGACCCCTCCTGCCACCAACACCGAGTCTCGTAAACAAGGTTACGCCGGAAACGGCCGACGGGGCGGGGACATTTACGTAGAAAATGTCCTCGACACCCGGGAACTCCTGCGAGTTTTGCAGGCCAACTCCAAATCTAAACTGACGGGTAGGAACACGCGCGGGCACTTTATTGTGCATGTCGCCGACTTCCAGGATCACCAGGCGGTGGTCCGAAGCTGACAGCGTTAAAGAATGAGGACGCTAACACCTCATTCTTCTTTCACTGTATGACGGAGGAAAGACGTCACTGCCTAGTGATTCGGGGCCTTCAGCCGAATGAAGACCTCGAATCACTTCGAGAAGATATTTCGAATCAGGGGTTACAGGTATTCCACCTATCGGAACTCCAACGTGAAAACGGGACCGAAGGGAGGATTCACCTGGGGCAGTACGTGGTGGAGCTAGCGCACTCCGCCGTACAACATTTTAGAGAAACCGTCCGGTACTTGGGTAATATGCGGGTTTCGCTCGAAGAGTGCAACAGGCGTGAGTGGATCGCTCACTGCACTCAATGCCAGGCTTGGGGTCACACCCGCAATCACTGCGGACGTGACGTCGTTTGTCCCCTGTGCGCCGGCCCCCACAGCCTGGCAGTGCTGCCGCACGAACAAAGCAACTCACCTGCAACAATTGTGCTGGTGACCACTGCGCCTCCTGGTCGGGATGCCCGGCATTGCTCGAGCTGAAGAAACGTCGCGCTGACCAGGTCACTCGCGTTCAAGAACTACGCGCCAGTACACAGGCTGCTCGGAGGACAAATACTCTAGCAAAAGGAACAGTGGCCGCTGCACCAGCCCCGAGGCCGCTGTTGGCGTCCTTTGCCAACATCGTGCAAGGGACCACTGGTCCTTCAGCTCCTTCAGTTTCGCCTTCTTTTGGCAACATCATCTCTTTACTTCCAAGTATCACAGCTGCAGACCTTCAGTCCTTAACTGAGATCCTGCAATTTCTAAAAAATATTGATCTGCGTGCTATTTTCGACGCGATCAAACTTATTCTTCCTATTCTTTCAGCCCCTGGCCCCTTCCTCCCCAAGGCTCTTAACGCCTTACAAGTTCTTGCCCCCCTCTTCTAAATGGCCCCCAACTGTATTACCTCCTTTGCGTCGTGGAACTGCCGTGGCACGACGGTCAGTAAACATGCGGAAATTCGACAATTTCTTTCCGATTTCTCTATCCATGTTCTTCTTCTCCAGGAGACATGGCTTACTCCCTCTTCGTCTTTCTCTCTTTCGGGGTACAACATCTATCGAGATGATAGGCCTTACGTCACTCCCAATCTAAACCCACACGGCGGTACAGCCATCGCCATTCGTAAAACTATACTCCACACTCGCCTNATCTTCTGAGTGACTGCATCGTCATCGCCGGAGATCTCAATTGCAAACATACCGACAGGTCTGCAACATCGGCGGTAGATCCCTGGCCACATACCTCACACAACACCCGACTCTCCTTCTCCCTCCTATCTCTGATCCGACCCACCTCATCAACGACGTACCGCACGACATCCTAGACATTGTCCTTCACTCTTCGAATCTACAAATTTCCACCCCCCATCCCCGTTTTGAATTAACTTCCGATCACCTCCCTATTGTCTTCTCCACCTACTTAGGCCCTATCCTCCACGACTTTCAACCTCCTCCATCTATCAAGACAGATTGGCGAGAGTACACCTCACGGCTCAGCCATAAGGTGAACTCCAACCTTCCTCTTACTTCACCTGACGACATAGACAGAGAAATTTGTCACGTGACAAATCAAGTGTTGACAAGCTTTCGATATTCTAGCGCNTGTCTCCTCTTCTCACCCGGACACCCCGCAGGACATTCTCGCTCTGATACGGGAACGTCGTCGTGCTCAGCGGCGATTCTACCGAACCAGATACCCTTCTGACAAATCCTGCTTCCTCTACACCCGACGCATATTGCAGGACAGACTTCGCGACTTCCGGGCCCAACAATGGCAAGCCTATCTTGCCAGGGCTAACGTCTCAACTTCCGACGATGTGTGGAAGATCCAGAGGACTCTCCGAAACCCTTCCACTGCCATCACCCCTCTCCTCACTTCTGGTTCGCCTATTCCCACTTATGACCCGGCCAGGAAAAAGTTGAGATCTTCGGCGAGATCCTGGAAAATCGCTTCTCCCCTCCTAGCATTACGTCCTACCCATCTCCTTTAACCACACTTCTACCTCCGTTATCTCCCACCACACTCGACGATGAGTGGACCCTGGGTGTCTGGGAGGTCAAGACCGCCCTGAAGAGAGTGAAAACCAACAAGGTGAGTGGCTCCGACAAGATTCGTGGTGTTTATCTTCGTCATCTTCCACATAACGCTGTTCTTTTTCTTACCAACATCTTTAACTCTTGTCTTTCTCTTAGTTACTTTCCACTTTCCTGGAAACATGTCACCATCATTCTCCTTCCCAAACAGGGAAAGAATCTTCGGGACCCTAATAACTATCGTCCCATTAGTCTTCTTTCGCTTCTTGGCAAACTTTTCGAGCGCCTTATCCTTGCAAAACTTACCCCGCACCTAGACTCCACTCATGCCATTCGTCCCACCCAGTTCGGTTTCAGGCGTAACAAGTTTGCAGCTTTGCAGACTTTGCGCCTGACTCATGAATTAGCTCCCATCCTATCTCGACAAATTGCCATTCCTGCTATCTTCTTCGATTTCTCCTTTGCCTTCGACACTATCCACAACGACCTCCTTCGCAAAACCTCTTCCTTAGTTCCTCCCGTTTTTCATCACCTCCTGCGCAGTTACCTCTCCGGACGATCCTTCCATGTACGCTACCATCGCTCCTTATCCACAATCCGCCCCATCTGCGCTGGGGTCCCCCAGGGTAGAATCTGGGCTCCCACTCTTTCCTCTGTTTCTTCATGAATTTCCGGCACCTGGGCATGTTTCTGAATTTCTTTATGCCGATGACATCGCTTTTGCGGCACGTGCCGACAATCTTCCTTCTGCTATCACTAATCTTCAAACAGCTACCTCTCGCCTGGACACTTGGAGCTCTTCTAATGGGCTCACCTTGAACCTCTCCAAGTGCTAGGCAATTATCTTCACTTACCGCTACCTCTCCAGCAAGCCCTTTCAAAACCTGCCGTCGCTCAAGGTCAAGGACACCACTGTGGAATGGTCCACAAGTGTCAAGTACCTTGGGATCACGATGGACAGGAAGCTTCGCTGGGAAGATCAGGGAAAGTCTCTCTTTCAGAAAATGAACAGCACTCTTGCCCGCCTCTCTCCTATTTTCAGTAATCGCAGGACCCGGCTAAAAATTAAACTTTTACTTTATAAAACATGTGTCCGTAGCCTGGCGCACTATGCCTGTGAAACTTGGGCTACCCTTCCCAATAAAATTCATTGTCGCCTTCACATTCTCGAAAACCGGTTCCTGCGGATGGCTGTTAAACCGCCCATGGGCACCCCCAATTCTTATCTTCGTCGAATTTCCAAATTAGAACCTGTCACCAAATTCATCTTCCTTCGTGCCCAGAAACATATCCGGAAGGCATTCCACGACCCCACCCCCAACAACGTCTTCCATAAGTACTCTCGGCATCTGTTTCGCAGAGTCAACCCCCGTGCTCACCGTCGGTATCCTTCCGACATACTTCAACTCCCCATCCCCTCATTCTACCCCTAACTATCTCTTTTTCAATTTCATCCTTTCACCTCAATATCATCTTTCTATCAATAAACCCAACATAACTCCCATCATTTTACCATTTTATCCTTTTATCATTACCTCATTCCTACCTTAACTTCCACTTTTCCTCGCTAATGAGTGCCTAAGTCGCCGGTTTCCGGCGGACATGGCACTCGCATTCTATGTTTCTGTGGGACGTGTTACAATTTAAGCCGTGCAGCCCATCCACGATGAGCATCATCTGGTGCAGGCGCGGAACTATGATGCCACACCCTCGAGATGCTACTGTACATCAAAAACTCGTGGTTACTTACAATGCACTCAATGAAGCGAATCCAGTATACGTGTACAAACCTGAAGCAGTAATTGAGAATGAAGAAATCAAGTTGTACTGGGATAGAGAAGTAATAACGGATCGAATCTTGCCTTTCAACAAGCTAGATATAATAGTAATACAGAAAAGGAGTAAAGAAACCTTTATAATAGACATTTCAATCCCTTTAACCAACAACATGTCCAAGAAACATGAGAAGTTAACCAAATATTTTGGTCTGGCCGCAGAGATACGAGAGATGTGGAATTAAGAAAAAAATCACAGTTTTTCCGCTTATTATTTCTGCTACTGGAGTCATCCCCAAGAAATTCCATGAAGGGTTAAGGCTGTTGGGACTGCATCCCAGTACCTACAAAGAGATGCAGAAATATGTGGTGCTAGGTACATGCCCTATAGTTCGAAGATTTTTAGACAGTCCTATAAGTCATACATAATGCCTTGGTGATATATGTATTATCAATAATACCCGCATTATGTATTATTTAACCAGTGAAAACGGAGGTTCAATAAAATAATAATAATAATGGTAATAATTATTACTATTACTATTATTATTAGTATTACTGTTATAAAATTGCTAAAAGAAAATTTAACCAAATTAAAGATAGAAAACATCAATGTTAAAGGAGCTAATGATATTTATAAAGAAGTTTGTGAAATTTTTAATCAATCAAGTGTAGAAACAAAGGGCAAAATGAAAAGAAAAAATTGTAACTTTAAATCATGGATGAATAATGAAATTAGAGAATTAATGAATGAAAGGGACACGACATTTAAAAAGTGGAAAAGAACATCCATATTAAATTTAGAATCTAAAAACATACTTAGAACAGAATGTATAGCGTTAAGGAATAAAATCAACAACCTAATAGTAAAACAAAAAATAATATATTTTGCTGAGCAACGCATAAAGAATAAAATTGAAAAGAAGAAATTCAATGCCAAAAATCATGGCAAACAATTAATGGATTATTGGACTATAAGGATAAAGAATCAGTGTACGCAATTATAATAGAAAAATTAGGCAGAACGAATAGTATTAAAAATATAAATAACAATTTCGCACATAACTTCAAAAATCAAATTGATAAGATATCACATAAATGTGATATAGAAACCTTTAAATTCAACAAAAATAATTCAATAAGCAACTCTCTTTACCTGCCAGAAGTAGATAATGAGAATCAAATAAAAAGAATCATTTTGAAAATGGACAGTAGCAAAGTGCCAGGAACAGATTATATAAAATTGCACATATTAAAGAAAATGCAAACATATTAATTCAACTAATAACAATCATAATTAATAAAAGTATACAATCAGGAAAATTTCCAAGCAATCTTAAGCAGACAATTATAAGACCAATTCATAAAGGAAGTTCTTTTCTTAATTATGATAACTATAGACCAATTTTGATTTTAAATTCAATAGGAAAGATGTTTGAAAAATATATTTTGATCAAATTAAAAAATTACATAGAAAAATACAAAATCATCATAGATGAACAATTTGCATATCAAACTAACAATACAGTAAATCTTTTGGACAAATTTGCTAATTTAATAAACACAAGATTAGATAAATGAGAACATATTTTGATGTTATCCATGGATATGCCAAAAGCTTATGATATGATTGACCATGAAAAATTGAGGGAAAATTTAGAAAAAATAGGTATAAGAGGAAACGTACTAAAATTATTTAAAAGCTACATTGTACAAAGTTAAAGTAGAGAATAATTAAAGTGACAGCATAAAAGTAGATAAAGGAATCCCGCAAGGAAGTTATTTGGCACCACTGCTGTACATTATATATGTAAACAATGTACATTATATATGTAAAAAATGTTTTGAAAAATGTAAATTCTTCATCTATGCAGATGACAATATAATAATTTCATTCAACAAAGACCAAAAAATGGCTTCACAGATTTTGCAAAATGAATTCAATAAGTTTCAAAGTTGGACGCACGAGAAAGGATTTAAAATTTAAAAAAGTAAAACCAAATTATTACATATCACAACATCACATTCTAAGAGAATAGATGCAAAAATAATCTTTCATAAAACAAACTGAATACACAAATATTTACAAAATTGTGAATGTACAGATAATATAGAATTAGTTACTAACCTTAAATATTTAGGATTAATTATAGATAAGAATTTTTTATGGAAGGAGCATGCTTTATATATAACAAAGAAACTTAGAATATGTATATGGAGAATGAACAGCATAGAAGAAATTACACCAAAGCAGATACTTAAAATTATTTATTTTGCATTATTTGATTCAGTTTTAAGATTTGGAAACTCAATCTGGGGATCCACATCATATTCTCATATTAAAATATTACAAAAACTTCAGGATAAAGCAATAAAATTCTTTAGTAAAGATAAAGTAAATAATATTGATAAAATGTACTCAGAAGAAAAAATTTTAAACATTAAAAACATGTACGAATTTGAACTTTTATTAAAAAATAGGTTTAATTCAAACAAATTAGAATTACACGAACATGAGCATAAAACAAGGGGGAAAAAATACAATTTTCAGATTCCATATCACTTAAATAAATATGGAAAAAGAAAATTAGGGATTATAATACCAAAATTATTAAACAAATTACCAGGTAAAATAATAGAAATACAATCAAAGCATATTTTCAAAGAGGAATAAAAAAATTGGATATTAAATAACAATACACTTGCTACATGTAAATAGTTCATAATTTAAATGTGAAAATAATTATGAAATTGTTAAACTTGAAAGTAAAATGTATTTATAAGAACTAAAGGATAGTAGTAGTAAACAAATTACTAATCTAAAAATGATTAAAAAGTTTTTTGTCTTAGTTATTGCTGTAACAAAAATTTTATAATTATTTTTAAAAAACTTAGTTAAATTTTTTGTTAAACCAATGTAAAATTGTTGCAAAGCTGGGAAATAAATTTCAAATTCTAATTCAAATTTTGAAATACCACACACATATAATAGTAGTACAGTAAAGGTTATAATAATAATTAAAAACGAAATCATCTCTCTGACAAGTTCTTGTGAACTTGTCAGAGATTTTTTATTTAATAATTAACATTAATTAAAGACATTTGTAAAAATTTTCTTATGCATTTTCAACAGTAATTATGTTGAATCAATGTAAAATATAAATATATCGGTTTTTGTTAATTATGTACTTATGTAAAAATTTCAGGAAATAAAATTTCAATTTCAATCACTATATTTAGTAGTATTAGTAGAACTACAAGAATTTGTACTCTTTATTTGTCGTAGTCGGTTAAGTCTGTATGAGATGGAGTGGAATTCTGGTTGAGTCAACCTGCTTAAAGTTCCTTGTGGATAGTATTTTTTTGCCCACTCGAGATAATTGGTGTCTAGTCATTTTTTTTTTGTGTGTGTTTTTTCCCTCTCCTGTGTTCTTGAGAACTATGTATCATGTAACAGTAAATATCTATTTCTTTCCTTATGAACTTTAAGTAATTAATTTAAGTTAAGTAGCGTATTTCCTCCACATGATTGTATGCAGAATTGAAATGGCAATTTGCTAACGTATTTATTTATTTATTTTTACATTTAATTACAGATTGGGATTACTACTTAAATAGCGTATTTTGTGTTTTATTTATAATTATTTGAAGGTTGTATGCTTTTTGTGTGCAATTGATTTGTAAAATGAGCTGATAAAATTAAAAAGTAAACAAAATAGAAAGTAGATAAGAACGTACAAGGGGCTCAGAAAGTTGACAGACCAGGAGGCTCCAGAAGAAATTTAGGACCCATGATTTCTTAGTCTCTCTCAGCTCTCAAGGTTGTGGTAAAAATTTGTTTTCAACTTTTGAGCACATAATCATGTTAATTTCAGATATAATTCCTGATTGAATATTAATTTGCAATGAATGAAAGTAATTTGTGATAAATTCATAGATTCAATAAAGAAAAAATATAATAGTCAAATTTATAAATTTTTTAGTAAAATATTAAAATAATGATAGATTAATATCATGATTATTGTTAAAGATTGAAATCAATAATCCTCTTGAAATTTTGTGAATGCATTTTTTGTGTATTTTGAACTTGAGATCTTTGAACTACCTGATTGTAAATTATACAAATTTTGATATTTCTTTTTTCAGAGGTCACCTCTAATCATCTCCAAGAACCAACTGGCAAAAATGACATCCTTAGGGAAGGTTAGAATGGTGACTCCCCAATTTTTATACCGAAGTCCTCCGGCGAATTCATCACAGCCACACCGGGAGACTATCACTCCCCGGGATTCAACACCTGCGAACTGGACACAAGGAAACACAAAGGCCCTAATTCACCCAGTTTATAAAGACAGATCAAGAAAGAATAGTAAGTTCTCGGAGGAAGTGGCTACTGAGTTGGGTATTGGAATGTCTGCAAATCAGTGCCAAAACAAATATTTTAATTTGAATAAATCACAAAGTCAGAAAAAAGGGAAAATGGAGCCTCAGGCCATGCTCCAGTTATTATGGACGAATGTGAAAAGTAACTGGAAGATAAATTGGCGCAAATCAAGAAACCGGAGGAAATTCCCCCAGAAAAGGTGCCCACAGTGTCTTCAAATCTGTTGTCGGAGCAAGAAGAAAGAGCGGAAGACAACTCCGAAAACATGATACCTCCAAGAGCTGTGACATTACCTCACAGAAAAACAAACAAACAAAAAGTCTCATGGGAACAGGACAAACCAGGCAACTGTGCGCAACACATTGCAGCACTAATGGATTGATTTTTTAAAAGCATCCAAAGACAGACACACATAGGTTCAGAGAAATGAATGAATCCAATAAAGTGGAAGTGAGACAAGAAATTTTTGAAAGTAAAATAAGAAAGTCTAAAACTAAAGAAGGAAAAATTTAAATTACTAAAAGAGAAGTTAGAGCTCATAAAAAAAAGAAAAAGTTAAGGCTGAGTGTTATAAGGAAATAGAAGAATTTAAGTTGATAGCTATTAGAGAAATNTATTATTCACTGAAAGTAATTTTTGTGAATGATAAATTAAACGTCGTTACTCTGTTGCTCATAGTTTTATTATTGCTATGAAGCTTTTCTGGCATAGCAGCAGAGTAATTTATGCCATAAACTACCAGTAATTTATGTTTGTTTTTCAGTTAAAATGTCGATACATGATCTGGTTGAATGCCCAAGTTACAATGAATAGGAATAAATGCCAATTTACTAATTTTATGGTTTTTCATACAATGTGTGTGTTTTGTAACCAGAATGAAGTAGGAAATAATCTTTGAACACCTAAACTTGTTGCTGGCAATGCAGATTAAACTGAGAGGTGGTGCCTAATTTTAGGGGTATGTTGTGTTACAGCTATCTAACGGTTTACAAATTTCAATATCACCCACCATTAATGTACAAAATTATTTACATCAAAATCATAACCAACTTTCTATGGATATTAGACTAAATAAATCCACTTAGTCTGGTTCACAAGTATTATATTTCAATAATTGTTCACATCAATTAGTACTTGAAATCCTTACCAAATCACAATATTAAAAAATATTTTGTCTGCAGAAGTTTGTGATCAGTGTTTGAAGACATTAAAAGGGAGAATTGATTGACATTCAACAAAGAACTCAAGAAATTAAATATTAATTTCAAAAGTATGTGAAATATCTTTTACTTTACAGGATACCTTACCAACATTAAATATAGTACCTAATTACATTCTTATAACATAAAGCTAATAAACTCTGAGAGAGATCTTTTAAAAATAAAATTAGAAAATATTGAAAAGAATTCTTTCCAATTAAAGCTGCCCATTAGAAAGTAGTTACTTGTTTTAACAACAGAATTTTTATTTCCATCACGCAACAATTCACATATAGGGTCTGGATCACACTAAGTTTGATTCGTGCCTCTGATTCTCTTTGTGCCTTCTCGAATGGTTCTGTGAATGAATCTAAGCATAGAGCGAGTCACTCACTAGGTTTAAATGAAAAGTACATTGGGTCTACCATAGTTAACTGTGGTCAACCATGGTTAACTATGTTAGTTCTGAATGAAAAGCACCCAATAATGACGGTGTTTTAAGGCTGGCGCAACTAGTCTCAGAGTAAAGCTAGAGTATTGCGGATACACACTTGGCAACGTCGCATCTTGCAAGTTTTCTGCTTTTTTCATCAAGAAGTGTAGTATTGCAAAAAAGTTCTGAACGTCTCACGACGGGCTCCGAGAAGTTATCCGAAATTGATTTTTTATACTCAAATGATTCAAATGATCTAGGGCTTAATTGAAAGGTCTGACTTTGCTCAGGCAATTTTAGACTTTGTTCACTCTCAGTTCTTAACCATTAATCAATGAAATTATTTTCTAAATTTTCGACATTTCAGCTAAGAGATTTTGCTCACCAACCACTTTTGAGTGCAACAGCTTATTTTTGCAATAAAATTTAAAAATCTGAAACATTGTTTATTACCCATACATGTTGGCATTTGTTACGCATCAGACAGAGAATTAGCGCGTAATTTGAATTCTGCCATGGTACCAACATAACATACACAAGATCATATACTCTATTGGTACAAAAGGAGCTATTCTCGAGAAGTAAATGGTTGATGACATCATAGACATCACAAGCCAAGTCAAAAGTAAAACAGAGGTAAACTGATTAACCTTAATATTTTTAACAAATAATATTTGTATTTTTTTCCAAATATCTTTATGTTGTACCATTTTGTTGCATTTTCTTACGTTATTAAATATTAGAAAATATTATATTATGAATAGGTAATACGAAAATTACTTTTTAAATATTAAGAACTGTAAAAAACTGATCACTGTATTGTGATTTATCTATCTTTTTACTACCGATTGTTAACTGCCAAATCCCTTTAATTTAGATGTAGCTTCAGTGGTGAGATTTTTTATACATCCCAGCTTTCTTACATGAGCTATTTTAGCCTTTATTCAGCTTACATTTTAATTATCTGGTTAAAAAGTAATTACTGTAATTACATTCTATATGTATGTAAAAGTTGCACATTGCCTTTTACACAGATGTACAGTTTTATTCTGATTTGGTTGATATTATGCACACCGGATCTTCAATGTACAAGAAAGATTAGTGTTTCCATGACATTTTAAAATACTGCCCCACAGATTTTCCACCCCATAATGAAGATTTTTAATACTCCCTGGTACAATTTTCCATATTTCTCTTTCAAAATAAGAGGAAAATTAGTAAGCTAATAATTTTTCCCTCTACCTACACCTTTTCATGAATATTGTCTAAAATGCTGCATAGTCCCAAATTCACCCTCATCTCGTATCCCTAGGAGAGGTGTGTGGAAGGGTTGATTCATATAAATTGATGAAAAAAAGCAATATTACTGTCGAATCCAAAGTTTTTGGGGTCACTGAAATGAATACAGACTCACCCAATGGAGTTTATGTACAAGTTTATCCACATGGAGGGTAAGACATATATATCACCAAATCCATATACATTCAAAGCATTTTGCACATATATACAATATTCATTCTCCTGAAAACCACATTTCAGAAAATATACTTAGTCTAATATGAAAATAGACAATCATTCAACTCACCCACATTCAACAAATGAAGTCTCATTTTTAAGAGGATCTTCCATAAGAACTTTAAAGAGCCAATGGTTGCGGCGAGGGTCCACATTTTCCTTCAAATAAAAACCAGTTTGAAACAACACTTGTAACATTCATAGTCATTGAGAGCATAGAGTTAGTTATTTTCTCATGCAGAGATCATTAGTACAATCGTGGCACTCAAATTTTAAAATGTTCATGCATAGAAATGGCATAAATTCAGCAAGTTTTCAGGTTCTTTTTTCCAATTTCATTTGTGATTAAAACATTTTTACTCACAGATGCTGTGGCAAAACAAACACCCCAATCAATGAAAGTCTCTTCAGTCATATTGGAAAGAGCATTTCTAATTAATGGAGCAAGTGATTCCCACATTGCTTTCACCATTTCATAGGGCCAATGCTTAGCCCCTCTTACAATACCTAAGTAAGATATAATAAACAACATACAAATAATTAGGTATCACAAATGGCAATTCTAAATTATCCAAAAAACTTATACAAAATGTAAACAAACCAGCAATTATTTCTGCAGCACATCTTTGGTGACTTTCTTGTTTGGATACAACTAATTTTTCTAAGAAAGGTATGAATATTTTTACCATATCATATCCACCATTTCTAAACAAGCCCTAAAAGGAGTACATAAGCTATTATCATACATAAATTTTTATGGGAATGTTGTTCATGAGCACTTCACATACCTTAAACATTAAGAACTTAAAACCATTAAATTTGTCTTTTCCTTTTTTCTCTTCCAATGTGAGGAAACTCATAAGTTTATTAACATTATCTGCATTACCAAAAAAGTAATTAACTTCCTTTTCCCCATCAGTAAGAGATTGAGGATTCATTAAAGGTGGAGGATCGAGTAGCTGCTCATAAAGTTTCAGTTCACTGCAATGCAAAAAATTCTTAATACTGAATGATGTCCTGTGCTATTTATGATATAGCAACAAAAACAAGTAGAATGAAACAAATTCAAATTCTCTCATCACCCTGAAACTATCTTTCAGTCACAGCTCATACATATCCCTCCCAACCTGCATTTTTCACACCCAGTAGAGGGTAACATGTCAGCAATGTACTTATGTTTTCAGTTCTCACCTAGGCCATCCATAGTATCCATGATAGGATCGATGAGCAAAACGCAGTTTTGTCCATTCATCTGCATTTTTGGGAATATCAGATAAACTGAACTGAACCCACCGATTATCTGGTCTATCACCAGGACACACTCTCTCAGGTTTTACCACACCTTCAACTACACCATAAGGGTCCACAGCAACTTTTTTAAGGGTGCGTTTTTGTTGTTTAAGGAGAAAAATTACACTTCTCACGGCAATCTAAAACAACCCATAACAATAAAAACTTCTTGTACAATTAACATATTTCTTACAAAAGAAAAAACAACAACACATTCATGCCCAATTAAAATCAATTAGCATATACCCACAAGACAACGGTGACACACTTACCAGGTGTACAAGTATGAAGTGCAGATTTGTGACAATAACAACACTGCAAATGCGGCGTGGAGTATACAAACGTGACGTATACGCCATTTTGTTGTGCCATTAACAAGAGTCAATGTGCACAACTGATAAGTTGAAAAAGTGTTTGCATAGTATTGTTTTGCTGTGTTCAATGTCAAAATTTGTGCCAAATAAAGAGCATTTGCAGACAGCATTAATTTTCTGTTTTCATTTGAAGAAAATTGCTGCTGAATCATACTGATTACTTCGAGCAGCTTACGGTGAACATTCTTCATCGCAAGATACGTGTGAACGATAGTTTCAGCATTTCAGAAATGGTGATTTTGATGTCACAGACAAGGAACATGGAAAACTGCCAAGAAAGTATGAAGATGTGGAATTGCAAGCATTGTTGGATGAAGACTGTTCACAAACACAAAAACAACTCGCAGATCTATTGAATGTTAGTCAACAAGCCGTTTCCAATCGCCTATGAGAGATGGGAAAGATTCAGAAGGTTGGCAGATGGATAACACGTCTTCTGATGGAAATACACAAAACCACATCTGAAATTTTGCTCGAACGATACAAAAGAAACTCATTTTTACATTGTATCGTTACTGGGGATGAAAAGTGGATATATTTTGAGAACCTCAAGTGCAAAAAATCATGGGTAAACCCAGGTACACCATCCCATCAACCGCAAGACCAAACACTTTGGCAGGAAAACTATGCTGTGTATAGTGGGATCAAAAAGGTGTGGTCTATTATGAGCTGTTACAGTCTGGTGAAACGGTTAATACCAAATGCTACCAACAACAATTAAGCGATTTGAACCGTTTGCTACTCGCAAAACAACCAGAATATCGAAAAAGGCAACACAAGGTCATTTTCCTCCATGACAATGTACTGTACTGTAAAACCAGTTCGCGACATGCTGGAAGCACTCAACTGCGAAGTGCTACCTAACACGGCTTACTCACCAGACTTGGGTCCTTCCCATTACCACGTGTGCATCGATGGGCCACGCACTTGCCAAGCAGCGCTTTGGATCATTTGATGATGCGAAAAAAATGGATCAATAAATGGTTCACGGCAAAAGGGGAAGATTTTTACTGGCGTGGTACCCACAAATTACCCGAAAGATGGGGAAATGTGTAACTAGCAATGGAACATATTTTGAATAAACCACTTTTTATCATTCTTCTGAATTTAACATGGTTTTGTATTGGAAAAAAATCCGCATTTCATACTTGTATGCCTGGTACTCTGAAGTTAATGGTTTCTGTAAATTCAAAGAAAATATCAGTCAGTCAAGTTCCTAATCAAATGTGTTTTATGAGATTTTGAAATTGGTCTATACAAGTGGTTTTGTAACATTACTGGAAATGGAGAATTTATCTTCACTAGCTGAGTACTCAAGGCTTTGCTCAAACAAATTTTGTCATTCAATTGAGTGTTTTGAGCATTTAGAATATTTAAGCACAGAGAGGTCTCAATACACAGACTTCTCTGTTATGGGCCCAGCATGTTTCCACTACACCACTCTACTACTTGGAAGGGGCACTCAATATTCAGTACTAATCAATCATCATCATCTCAATCATCATCATCCATCATCAATCATCATCATCAACAATAATGTAAAAACATCCAGCTATTCCAAATATTAAGAAGTTCACTAATATAAAAGCTTTTTTAACTTTAGATATATTGCATATGAAATTCTGTGACATTATTTCTCTTATACTTTTTGCTCTAAAACTCGAGGTTAAATAAATCATTAGGGTTCTTATGACCCAGATGTTGGCAGACCTAAAGCCCCATTCAAAAATCAATCATTAATAAATATAATAGGTAAATAAGCCCATTGACGGTCAATTAGTCACACCACAGTATTTTCTTCAGGGTCATTGATATTCTCTCCTGACTGTACTAATCTGCTTTCCTAAAAACATTGTCATAACACCTCTCCCCACTCCCCTGCAACATAATCCTTCTGCTTTTGTTAGTCTGAAGTCAAGTGTCCAACAATCATGATCAATTTTATCCACAGCTGGCCAAATCATCTGTGTGTTTTTTGCAAGCTAATCTAGTCGGAAGTGCTGTGTGCAAAGATTTGTGCATCAGTTTTATAGCAGCACAATGTTCTCAAATTTAATCAGGAATTTAAATTATCTCATAATCATTTTAATGTATATTTTAAAATAATTATATTATCATGTGACAATTGCGAACATCTCAAACACAAAAATTTCCAAATTTCCCTGTGAATTATTTTGATAATAGACACTTTCAACTTTTAGTTTTCTTTTTCATTCTTCATACCAGCAATATCCATATTTACTACAGAAGAATTAAATATATAAATTTCAATCAAATTTAAATTACACATAAAATGAAAAAAATGATTAGAAGGGAGATTAAGTCCAAAAGATAATGTTACTAATTCATCAAGACTGAAAGGAAGGGTGTTGACATTATGGAAAAATTATGGTCCACATGCAAAAAGCAGTAGTTTACAAAATAGTAAGAAAATGCTTTTATCACAAGAAAAAAATGAAGCAGGCCAAAAGATAGTTTTAAGGCACCAAAAGTCACTTTTTAAACTAGAGCCAAATGCCTAAATTCTTTCATCTCTGTTTCCAGTGGTGAAACACCTCTCAGTGACAGATCACTATTTTTGTGATCAGCACTGCAATGAACAGTTCCAACCAGTTTTTCAATTTTTTTCAGAAAGCATCCCCAAGTGTTGCAGTAGAAACACATTATCTTATAAACACTCAATAAGAAATACTTATGTATATATTTCGAAAGAGTACTACAATAATTTTACTATTACTTCATTAATTCTTTGTTCACTAAAAATAGTAAACCCCAACTCATACAGTCTTGTTCAATTATTCATTACAAGAGTAAATTCACCTGCACATCATCTTGAAAACAGCTAAAATAAATTCAAGAGACAATACGCAAAACTACATGTGACATTTTAGACCAAAAGGCAAATAAATTAAAAAACAATAAGAAATCCTTTTAGCCTTGAGCCTACAAGCCCTTGAGGTAGTTACATCAGTCAAATGTAATTTAGAATTACCTTCCTCAGTTCCAAAGAATCATGAATAAGCGTGTTCAGGAAACATCTTACAACTGGAGGAGGATATGCAACATCGGGATGAACCAAATCTCTAAGGAAGCTTAGAGCCATTGAATGGAAGCGCCAATGCCTTTAAAAATAATTATTAAAACATAACAAAACTTATTAACCCCAAACATTACACACAACCTTCTTGAGAACTCACAAGTTTTCTTTTTCAATGGCATAATTCAGAGCAGTAAGCAATGATAGGTACTGCTCCAGGTTGTATTTGTTCCTTGCTTCCAATTCCATTTTCCCTATTTCAATTAGTTTGCTAGCTTCTGCTTCATCTTCATTTCTTGAAACAGATTCCCACAGTTTACATGCAACTATCTCACATGAATGAGGAATCTGCACAAACACACTTCATTCAATAAAGATCTCAACCTTAACATACCAATATACTCAAATATCATCAGCGAGAAAATCACATATATTATTCTTGCTATTGCACTTCATTAATGCTATTATATTTATTCCACAGAAAAGGTGATTTCAAAAAACTTGTGCAACAAGTACAGCAATAGGTTAAAAAAGTTACACCAATGTTCAAAATAATATCACCTAAAACATGCAAAAGTAAATTACTTGAGCACCCACGAAACAAAAAATAAAAATGTTTAAAGAATATTCAAAATTGCATGAACAGCTTTCAGTTCAATTTACTAAATACACATAATTTGTCCTCTATTATTAGTACCATACACATCACAACCATAATTATTTTTACATGCAGTCAACTATGAGACCTCGAGGGGGCAACAGGTTAAAGAGAGAGTGGCCAGCAATGAGAAAAAAGTATCCTGGCTCATGGATTTAATATTCTTAGAGACGCACAATCATTACATACAGATACACTATTGCTCAGTTTAACTGAGAATGACCAACATTTCTCCGTAAGCTAATACTTGATATAAGTACTTTGCTTTTGAAATAAATGGAAAAGATTTTTTTACAATATATTTAGTTCCTCACTGTGCATCAACTACTTTAGAGAGCTGACCATTGCACACCCTCTTTATTTGTTCTTTTTGTTGTTGTTGTTGTGGGGAGGGAGGCATGTCATGATTTTTTCTCGGGGCATAGAAAAGTTGAATTCACCACTGCCTTTGGGTCCTTTGAATAAAATTGATGGGATGGTCCCTAGTTGCTTCTGGGGAATGAATTAGTTAGTTGTCCCCCACATGGTCATATACAGTTTGTAACTGCTTTATGACAAAAGATTATTTATTTACATATTTATTTAAATCTTTGGAATGACTAAAAAAAATGGATTCCACAGATATTTCACCAATACAATAGGAATTTAAATTAATTTAAAATTTAATTTAAATATTCATAAGAATTAATATAACAACTCAGCTTCCAATCAAAAAATTAAACATTTATATTTTCTTCAGATTATGTTTTAGTAAATCAATTGATGACATCCAACTGTTGAAACTACATTGTTTCAGTTAATTTAAGTTAATAACTACCTCCAAATTGATTGTAATAGTTGGAAATTGCTTGTGAACAACATCCACAACATTTTCTAGCAAACGAATAATAGAGATTTTTTCTGATGGTTTAGCTTTCACAATGGCTGGCCATAGAGAATTCAACATATACCAATCATGTCTCACAAGCACAGGATTTTGTTTGGGACCCAGCAGAACATGAAGAGCTCCCTGGAAAGAGAAAGATGACATCAATGTGAAAAAGAAAGAAAAAAATTTAGATTTTACAATACAGATCAAAACTGTTATCAAACTCTAGAATGACATTGTTAACTTGCACCACTCTTGCAAAGCCATCCCTTTCACAATAATAATTGTGAAAACCATCAAATCTTCTTAATTATTAAGTAATATAAGGGATTAGCCTGTTATTTATACATTTAATTTTTAAATAAGGACTTCCTCCACCAATAAAGACTACAAAATAAAAGAATGAATATTAGTAACAGAGACAGTCAGCTGAAGTATATATTAACTATACACCAGCCAAACTCTGTATCAAATAAACAAGTTTGGAAAGGCATTATTATTTGAGAAAAAATCATTTAATCAGAAAAGTAAAATAGGAAGTATGATGTTTCAAAAGAAATACACTTAATTCATGGACATTTGGCATCATAAGCATATAATTATTCAAACATTGTAGATCCTATTTTATTTTTCGATGAACAGTTGTACAATTACTAATGATAGGCTACAAAATATCCAACAAGCCTTGATGGGAATGGTGACATTTTATAGGGGTTATGAAAAATAAAACTCATGTTGTTTCTCTCATCAATCTTAATCATTGTAGGATTGGAGAGTGAAGCAACATAAGTTTTATTTCATTAAGTCTTCATCTAAACAATACTTCATACACAAAACCTGTAACTACTTCCTAAAGGAAGTTAGACGTCTTGAAACACTAAACATCAACCAACTTCTGTCTTCTTTTTCTCAGAATTCTCAATCCATGCATCTTCTGAAATAACCTATTTAAAAATAAAAAGTTAAAGATATTGAAGGAAAACTTTAGTTACAAGAAAATGAAAATAAAGAAAGCTAATGAATGAAAATAAAATGGTAGTACAACTTACCATACGGAGCGAAAAACAGTACCAATACAGTAAAGCAACTATTTACATTCTTAAGATACAAAGCAACTATTTACTCTCTAAAGATACTGCAGTAAAAGCTAGCTTTAATCAATACTGAGAAGCAATTCAGAAAATACCATTGAATACCCAGAAACGTAGTTTTAGCACATAAAACTGTTACTACATATTAAAACAAAATACAAGGAAGATGGAAGGAGGTTAGAAAGAAGGATTGGTTAGGGAGCAATTGTCAATCTGTTTATACAAGAGCAGACTTTTGAAATTTGACGTGCCATGAGAAAATTTCAAAAGTAACCGTGCTTGACAACAGAGGATTTGAAGAAGACCAATCCTAGTTGAAGATAAGAGAAAGGGTTCCCAAAACGTGACCATAAAATGAAAACATTATGCAGCAAGTGTGTACAAAGAAACTAATAATATTTCAGTGGTTAAACAAGCTTTTTTTCAAGGATATCAAGGGCCACATTAGAGGTAAATGGAAATAGTTCTCTTCCAACTTAAAGAGTTAAGATGTCCTTGGTGGTATTTTCCCAGTCTTGATCAGCATTCATACTCTTCCAAGGATTTGTGGAGAACATACTTGAAGTGTGTATGTAAATTCCTAGTTAACAGATTTTTCCACATTTTGTCAGACTATGAATTTTTCAAAGCAATTATCATCAAAATAAATTATGTGAGCAGTCTATTTAAATGTAAAAGATTGACCAATTGAGCAACAACCCACCCTAGGCAGCATGTCTACACAAGTGCTCAAAGTGCATTTAAACTTCCTAAATAAATAAACATCTTACTTGTCATTCCGTATGGAACAATCAGAGGATTATAATTTTTACATTTAAAATTGCGATTGCTTTAACAAATACTGACATTTTTCCATTAGATTTTTCATCTATTATTTAATTATTGAAAATATTTTAACATTTACACACTACTGTAACATTACTAACAACGGACGTATCAACAAGCGAAGGTTGAAAGTGGTCCTGATTTTTTATATTGACTATTAGTATGTCCTGTCAAAATATTAGTAACAATGGCACACTGGAAGGAACTGAAGAAGAAAAAAAATGAAAAAACGATTCATTTTGCATGACAAAGAGTCATTTTTGATGGTCGTGTCTTGCAGAATCCTGCAAGCCAGCCATGAAATCAGTGTTATGTCGCTCAGTTCTAGTCATCAGATTGCCTGGTATCTTCAACACAGAAGGAAAGAAGGCAAATTGAAACACACAATGCTGTTTCCCATGCACATAAGAAACAGAAGAGAATTAAGAGAACATTAAGGACTTGCAAAACAATAATTTTAATGTTTTGTGATAGAAAAAAGACATAAGACTACATTGCTTGAAGAAAAAAGTCACTAATCTGTTCTTAAAACAGTTAACAATTAAATGTTCTTTTATAAATTTCATAAAAATATTTCACTTCAATTAATCTATTTCTCCTCATGTCACATTCATGTTATCATGAAGATTATGTAACGCCTCTGGTTGCCATCAACAAAATCACAAATCCTGGACAATAAGACTAAAACTCCTGGAATTAGAAACTTAAACTACAGATATTCCCAAGAGTGAAAATAATTTTTACTGTATCTAGAGTTGAGATAACTGTAATAATGTGACAACATGGCAAGTTTATTCATATATCGAATAATAAAGAGGTGCTTTTACAGAAACCTTTTAATTTGAAACAAAATTAAATATATATTTCTCTCTAATGGTAACAAAAATGAAGTACAACTATCCTTACACGTCAAAACAGCTGCACCATTTGAACCATAGCAAAACACATGACACAAGCAATAGGTGTAAAATAGGCGACAGGTAAAAATGTTGAATGATTTCAAGAACTATCCTGCATAGCATAACGTACTTTGAAAAAACAGGTGGAGAAGAAAAAACCATAGCTGACAACTTCAACAACGTATGTCCATGTCTGTGAATGCTAGAATTGTTTCTCTATTCCATATCTGTAGAAATCTTGTCAGTTTTAGTTTAACAAAGTCATCAATACTAATGAATAAAATATTATTGTCAACGGCAAGGTCATTAGAGCCCTTTCTTTTTTCCTCCTTCACATTGAAACACTTTCAGTTTCATGGAACAATCAAAATTTTTCTTAACGTTTATAATTTCAAACCTTACATTTTCTTGTGCAGTGCCATCACTAACTTTTAGTGACATCATAACAAGAAAATATTTGTAACATTGTGTAACAGCAAAAAACAAAGAACTAAAATTTCAGAGACTCTAGTGAGAGTCTAGAGACCCTTAACTACTGTTGTAATATTTGCTTCGCACACTAGAGAAGCATGAGGGTTGTTGGCCATGTGTCCTGTCGCCTCTGTTTATGAGGATGTGAGAAAGAATTGCTTTCTGATCGATCCGTGAAAAGGAATTATGCACAGTTGGTAGAGTAGGGTGTGTGTGTGCGCCAGTGTATGCATGTGCAAGGATGGCTGCCCGATGCTTGTGTGAGAACACAGTTGTTTTTGCCAGTCGTGGTTGCAAACCGCAGTCATGACTATGTTGTACTGCTTAATTCAGAATAAATATTCGTTCATGTAATAAGAGTTTTTCTTTTAAAAAATTGCTTAGTTTAAAATAAATTGGCCTCCCACAAATTTTAGTGGGATCATATATTGGGGAGAAAAATATAAATTTTCCCACACTACTTAAAAAGTCGTCGAAATTCTAATGTATGAGTTGAAGTGTTTCAGGTTAAGAGTAGCTTCTTTAATTGATGCCACGGCATGCAATGCAATGCTTATACCAGTAGTTGGCAAACGTGGACTAAAGCAAATATTCCAGTCTCTGGTGGAGCGAACTGAAGTTGCCGATGGTTATGAACTTGTTTGCCCAGGACAAACCACATCTTAGTAGATAAAACTACCAACATATTGTGGTCATTGTGGTGTTATTTGACTGTAAATTACATTGGGCTTATATGGAGAAACTTTCATGGGCTCTTGTTGTTTTTATGTTCTGACTAAAGTACCGACTTAACATAGAGAAAAAAAACTACTAAAACGTAGCAAATGGAAATAGGAACACAATGACATTAAGATGTCCATACCATACAGGGCACCTTCAAGAATAATTCACCTAAAACTGTGAAAAATACTGTTCTAATGGAAATGGCAGCCGCATCACACGACTGAAGACATTGCGACCCTTGTCAAAGGAGTCAAACGACAGTCTAAATTAATTATCAAATTTTAAAATCACAAAATAATTATTCTCATCCAATATTTAAAAAATCATTAGAATGAATTATTAATGAATAAGAACTACTTAGGTGAATATTTCCAAGTTTCATGAATCGTTGGCAACTTGACTTCAGTCAACGTGCATATAATACCTTAAAATGTCTGTGTTTCCTCATTCTCTCTTCCACTGTTTGTCTGGTTTCCCCTATATAATCGCAACCGCAACTACAAGGTATGGAATAAATACCAGCCGACGCCAGAGGGGGTAACTTGTCTTTAAATTTGACAAGTGATTTACCCATCTTTTCTGGGGCACTATAGTCTTTCCCTGAAATGAGTGTTTACCGCAATGTATTAATGGGGACCTTACAGTTCATCTTGATTCATAAAGGTCAACTTTATTTTCTCTAATTTTGTTTAAGTGTTGTTTAAGGTTTTTTGACAGAAAAATGGCATCAACATGGAAAAGATTTCCCTCTGAGAATACCTTAAATATAATTAGAGAAGCCAAAAATTAAGGAGCTATGTTGTGAGCTGTGGAGAAAAACTGACTACACTGTAACTCTCTCTAAAGTTTTAATCAAGTAAAAATCAAAATTTTCATAATACTACAAAATTATTTAACTGACACCTCAAGAGTCAATGGGTCTCCCTCCACACTCTCACCTATTGGCACAGCAATAGCTCATCCACATTTTGGAAAGAGACACACATCTCAAGTAAATATTAAACATTTATTCATGCACTACAGTTAACCAAAAAGAAAAAGAAAAGAGAAGTCCCAAAATTCTATAATTATAACAGAACAAAAGAAAACACTGAAATTCCTATTACATTAAAAGAAAGCACTTTTTCCTGATAATGTTGAATCCCAATCTAGCTCAATTGTCCTTTAGATATTCATTTGACTAAAATGGCAAATTCTGTGGGATTCAACTAAATGATTTTAGATAATTTTAACTACTTATTCCGCTGTCTTCTTTTCTAACATCATTCAGAGTCATTGTATCACTCCACTTGGTTATTTGTCCAAGTAACAAAAAAATGTGTGTTAAGGTTAGCTATGCATGTATTTCTTCTGTGTACCTACACACGGAAAAGATATGTGAAAACATTCGGCCAGGCGAAAGCAGGAGTCCTCGGTTTGATACCCAGTTCATTGCCATTTTCAACAGGTCAAAAGTTATCTCATACCATTTGTTGAAGTTTACAAATAATATAAAAATCTGTGACAAATTATGCAGATGTTGCGTTGAAATGAGATATGTGGGAATCTCAAGTACTTAAACCGCAACTTCAATCTGAAATGTCAATAGTTCCTAATAAACATGGGAAATTTCTCAAATAGGAAGTAAAAGCTGAAGCAAATAGAATGCAAAGATTTTAGCAGTCAGTTGCTGGATGCCATCATCCCAAGGCATCAAACCGTTAATAAATAAGAAAGTAAATTTCATACATATGATTTACTTTTCAGACAACCAAAAGGAAAATTATTATTAATTTCAAGTTGTCAAACTTTATATTAATCAATATATTAATCTGAATGTAAAACAGTAATTTTGCAATCTTAAACAGTTATCTTCTAATAAAGGCAAATAAGAGAAAATAGACTAATGTATTTTGATTCAGAATGAAGTAATTCAGTTTATGAAAAGAATAAAATTAAGAGTTTCATTTTTACAAACCAACTAAGAATATAATACAATGTATGCAACATTGTGAGGAAAAGAGTCATGGTTCATGAGCACTGACTAAGACGATCTATTAAATGCCCTCTTTGTGTAACAAAGAGAGATTCATGATGGTAGATGGTTTAAAGAAACAATTTTTGAAAATTTCTAATTTACTTCTATTTCACACAAACCTAATGTTATGATGTAGAAATAAACAGAAACAATAACAAACAATAACATAGTTTATCACAAAAGATCAATATATTGATATATAAGTTATACTGATCAAATCATACCAAAATCAAAAATTAGTAAATCACCAGTAGTATTAAACCTGTAGATAGTAAATTAGTAAAAATTAGTAAATCATACCACAACATTAGTCCAATAAATGGGGAAAATAATATTATTTCTATGCGACTGCAGGACATGCATAAAAGCAACTCCTCTCATTCGTTATCAACAAATTCCCCGTGGGTTCTACAAGGTATATTTACATATTGGTATAGGGTAACAAATCATAACTCAATTCCATTCCACAATAAAATTCATTATCATTGGTTGAAGTAATCCTACATATTGAAGAAAAATCCATTTTTGTTCAATTCATTACATTCTACACTACCAACAGAAAGGAAAAATAATCAAGAAGATACACAAAGAATACAAAATCAATCAGTGGACTACTTACTTTGAACTGCTCATGTTCAAGAGCAGTATCTTTTCCCATACATTCAACAAGTTTAGGTATTAGGACAATGTATGAATACGGAAAAATATCCATGGCTGCAAACAATTTTCCCTGCGCTCGTGATCTCACCTATTCAGAAAAAACACAGGAATATTACATAAACTGAATTGTATAGTTGTGCAAAATACCACCAGTTAGTTTTCATCTTAGTTTAGTTATGGTGGATTTTCCCGTAGCTATATATCACAGATCCTTACAAATTCAATAATTCTAATTAATACATAAAAATTTCTGTAAGAAACAAACTTTTAAGACAACAATGTTAATAAAAAAATTTTAATTTTTAAAAAGAAAAGTTTCACTGAAGGGTATTTAAATAAGACTCAATGGTATCACAACCACATAGCTATGATGATATTAAATCAGCAATTCTCAAATTATTTAGCTCCATGATCATCAAAAAATAATAAAAATTAGAATGAATATTTAGTGGCCCCCACACAATAAGAAAAACAGCAAGCCTTACTTTAACACACTAAGCACAGCTGTCTGAGTGGCAAGTTAAAACTATTTAGATGTGTTGTTAGGAATAGGCATGAATGTGCAAGAAAACATACGAACTCTTTCATCTTAGTTTGCACAAAAAACTTAACACAGGAATAGTATTTTACCTAGAATAATTGAATACACTGAATGAAAATTCACAATATTTATTGTGATAGTTCCTTTAACTCTAGATGACTAGACGTTCGTCATTTTTATGACTAGTTTCGGTTGATGGGTGATAACAGATTGGAAGAGGAGGGTAAGAATCAAGCAGTGCTTCCCTTTGACATTTGACTTTGATTGGAAGACAAGGACTATTTGTTCAATGGCTACTGGATCTCTGGCAAGTCACATTGCATTTTTCATAGGGTCTCTAGACTTGTTCCTAATTATTGCGAAGTTCTAATCACTATCTCTCTAATGAACATTGGAATTTTATTGTCCATGTGTTTGATGCAATATTTTGCAACACAATTGTAAACAAGAATTGATTTCAGATTATAAGGACATATTGATATATAGAAATGTAAGAAAATAAGCATAATAGAAATGATATAATAAATAAGTATAATAGATATAATAGAAAATAAGCCATATATGACACTGTTTCTTATTTGCACATTCTTCCTCTTCTCTTTTTTGAACACATTGGATCACTTTAGTCAGTCAATTATCTAGTCTTCCTTGAAGGCTCTGTTTGGCCCTTGCGGTCCTCCCAATACTTTTTCATATGCTCTGATCTTCGAGCTCTTTCTTGTGTTGAAAATATTCAGTTTGTGACTTTGTTTTTGTGAGTGTGAAGCGGATATTCTTGACTTTGTTTTTTAATTTCTTCTCTATGGTGTCTTCTGGTGTAAGGTCAATTTCCTTCAAATACTCTCCGACTTCTCTAATCCACCTGCATCGTGTTGTGGTATTTTTTGACTTGAGATTGTACTGTACCAGTTGTTTCAGAAGTCTTGAATCCTGCATTATCATTATGTGTACAAAGAATCCCAGTCTCCACTTACGCATGGTATCAGTAATGGGTTCCAATTCTTAGTACACGACTTTGTTGGGCAATATCCGCCACTGTCCATCTTCCTGATATTTTTTGTTGATGCTTCTTTCGATCTTCTGTAATTTATCAGTTTTTGATTGTCCGTTCAGGTGGAAAGGTTTTACTGCTGCACACGGGGCTTCTGGTTTTATACCTGTATTGTAATGTTTAATTTTTGCATTTATGGATAGGCATTTTTTTCTGTAGATGTCCCACGTTAATTTTTGTGTTTTAGCTAGTTTGTTTGTTCTTATTTGGACAATGGCTTTTCATTTATGTTATTTGTTATTATCTCTCCGAGTTATTTGAATTGGGTTACAATTTTGACTCTATTACCATCTATGTTTATTCCTTTTAATGAAGTTGGTTTTTGGGACATAATTTTCGTTTTTTCAAATGATATTTTGAGGCCAATTTTATTTGCAATGTCTTGGTGTTCTGATATCTGTGTTTTTGCTTCATCTATGTCATTTGCTAGTAATGCCAAATCATCAGCAACACCAAGGCAATTTGTTTTTATTTCTCTGCCTATTTTAATTTTTGGGGGGCATTTCTTAAACCATTCCCTCATTACTATTTCCAGAGCACAGTTGAACAGTAGTGGTGAGAGTCCATCACCCTAGCGTAGTCCTGTTTTGATATCAAATGGTTCTGACAATTCACCTCTGAACTTCACTTTTGACTTGGTGTTTGTGAGGGTGTTTTATTATGTTAATTAATTTGGGGTGCAGTCCAAGGTGTCATAAAATGTTTAGCACCTTGGACTGTTGTTTAGCAGAGACTCCCTGTTGATAGTCATAGTTTTTTTTTAAGTCTATAAATGTCATCACCATATCTCTGTTCCTCATCCTGTTCCAGTCCATTATCAGCTTTATACTCATAATCTGATTAGGACAGCTCCTCCAGGGTCTGAAACCTCCCTAGTACATTATTAATAGCTAAATAATTTGCACATTATTAATAGCTAAATAATTTGCACATTATTAATAGCTAAATAAATACTTTAAGACTGATATTATTTGTTTTCTATGAAAATTAATAATAAAACATTGAAATGTAAATTTTAACTGATTCTTAGTGGTTTTCTCAGATAAAAATGCAAAAAGTACAAGAGATGTAATTTTTACAAACTTCTAGTCTTTCCCATCATTCCGAGTATGTCTTATCATCTAGGGTTAACAACACAATATTTCAACCCTTCTTTGAGCATTCTTCAGATGTAACAAATAGCAAATAAGATCAGGCGCGAATTTAGCAACTTAATTTCGGGGGGGGGGTTATAGTCTTTATGTAAGAAATAGTTTAACAGAGCTCATATAAATAATTCTGTTTTATAAATTATTATATATATTTTTAATACAAAGGGATATTGATAATTACATTCCAATATATTTTAATTGTTCATATGACAAAATATATAGGTATTGAAGGAAAATGAACATTTATTATGTTCATCTACTAATGAAAATTTCAAATATTTTTATTAGGGAGGGGGGTCATGACCCCACTTGAACCTGCACCTGACTACAAGTCATTTCACTTGAAACATTTACTTTGGTGTTTTCAACACAGATCCACTCGTGGAGAAACTTTAATTTAGTTATTAATCTCGTTAATTTAGTTTCTTTACGTGTCCCTATAAGGATTGCCAACTTCTGGGAGTATTCCCCACTTTGGGAATTTTCGTTTACAAGCAGGTATATTGGATTATTGGATACAAGGCTCCAAGCTAAATTCTTAGCAAATGAGCAAAAATATGTGCCAAAGCAATTTGCAAATCTGATGTCTCCAGAAATAACAGATTTATCACAATTGTCAAAAAAAATTATTTTTTTAAAGAATATTTCCAATTGGGTGATACAGGCAGCAGCATTCGAATAGTAACTCAATAAGGTCCAGCTGACACAAATAAAACGTCCACCTGTCTACAGCAAGACGAGGAGTCGGAAATCTCATCACAATGGCATGGACTTCTCAACTCTCACATTGCCCTCAACACAATTTCTTTTATTGCAAGTACTGTAATGTACATTCAGTACTTTTTTTAATTCTTACCTCACTATATTGGGATGTACTAAGAGTGAGAAGATTCATCATTATAAGTTGGTGAGTAGGAGTTAAACAATATTTCCCTCTCTCCAACAAAATTTCATGCTGTAACAATGCTCGGTCAATTAAAAGAGGTCTCAAATGTCTTTTTTCTCCTACAAGTTTGTTTTCAAGAATTCGTTTCACTATTCTAAATCTCTTCCAGCGAGACTCAAATGCCACCCTCTCTTCATTAATGTTTGTTAATAAAGACTCCCAGATCTAAAAAGAGAAAAAATACATTACCGAGGAAAATAAATTAAAAAGATATTTATATCTACACTAAACATGAACAACAGGCATAGGATTTACTAAACCATAAAACACTAATCACGAATCAACTGTAAAACAAAAAACTAATATCACGGAAAATTATTGCAATTATTAAGGAACAATAACAATAGTATTGAGATTTAGCCATGTAACATTTCTAAGAGTACCTTGTACATGCACTATCATGGTACACAGTGTGTTGGAAACTTTGAAAGTAATAAAATGAAAAATTCACTCAATTCAGGAACAGAATACATTGTAACTTACATTTATCAAAACAAAAAACGATTTGGTGTCATCCTCCTTGCAAGCTAATAACGTAGACTGTAGTTTATCCATGAGATTAACCAAGATCTTCTTGATGTTTAAACCTCCTATTGTAACATCAAATTTCTTCTTCTTATCTTCAACTAAATCACATTTTGGGCAAAATGGGCTATTAGGTAGACAACTTTTTACCCTAGAAATACAAGCGGTGATATAAATGTACAATTGTCACCATCAACTCAAAAACTATTGTCTAATAAATCAATAATAGTTAAAAATCATCTAAAGAGCAGAAACAAATAATGGTTCCCTTGCACTGATTGCAAGTTTCCAAAAAACACAATTTTGTTTAAAAAATATATACGTTTTATAATAGACCTAAGAAAGATCAAAATTATGCTCTCTGTTTAAGACTAACAATGAAATCTCAGTGTCAGGAACATCACCAAATCATTTTCTTAATCCTTTATTTTAAAAAGTAAGTTATTCTGAAAATGAATGATTTATTGTTTTAAAAAACACATATTATGCAATGCAATTATTGTATGCGTATTTTTCACCTAGGTTTCAGTATGTTATAATTGCAGTCCATATTGTATGGTATGATATAACTTAGCATAGTGTTTATAGCTTATCGTCATTTTACAGGGCTACTAAAGGACATAGAAGGATCAATGATATTGCATAACTTGCACCTAGGTTTTTCACAGACACCCTCACTAAACGACATTATCCCTCTGATTTATTGAAAAAACTAATTTTACTTCCCAGCTAGACATGCAATACTGTTGATTCTTCTTCATCTTTTTCTAGCCCTATCACACAATTCACACACAAAATTCAACAATACAGTGAACGCACACCCAGAAATTGCATGTACCTTCTACATTGCACTATCTGTAAAAGTTTTGACGTAGGAGAAACAACTACTCCTCTCAACATCAGGAAGAAAAATCACAGAGCTTCATGTGATAAATCTATTTCTTCTTTGCCTGTCCCCTTCCACTCTAAATTACATAATAAAAAATTTACCGAATGTTTTGAAGTTATGATTTTAGAAACTCTCCCCAAATATTCACAATCCATCAATGTAAAAATATGTTAATTATGTTACATGTGGTACCTACTATCAGATTATTTTATTATAGACCTGACTTCTAGTAGATGTGGAGAGTATAACAAAAATCTCAGAAAAACACAGTTACCACCACTGGATTTGTAATTTTACACAAGCGCATATACATAAATGAAAAATTTGGTTTTATGAATGAATATTAATTTTTTAAACCTGAAATGTCTGAAAGCGCGTGATATTTTTATATGTCGACTTCATTATTTTTTATCAAATAAACTAAGAGTGACATAAATAATTCTTAAGCTCGCTTCACATGATACATTTTGTGCTCAAAAATTGCATGCATAGTTTCATGAAGTCTGCTGTCCAGTCTCAAATGACAGAAAATGTCATTGCTTTCTATGCTGCAGTCTGGCATGAAAGATTTGGGAAATAGCACATGTTCTATTTTTTGTGCAGTTTTGCAAGCAAAGTTGGAGTGTTAACCAATGAAAACCTTGAGTCTCGTCCCGTGACTGTGACTAATGGCCCTCCATTCGAAGTATTGTATAGGATTACTGTTGGAAGCTAGAACACCACCGATGATGAAAACAGTATTTTCGTTTTCTTAAATAATAAACACTCTTTATTTAATTTATTTACTTTGTTTATCTTTATCAAAAACAACTTAATTTAACAAACATACATTCAGAAATGAAAGTGTTATCAGTTAATATATTTTTTAAATTTATAATAGACTGCATAACTGAACCTTGTGTTAATTGTTATCTTTTATTTGCCGCGACAATATAGATTATTTTAAGTGATGCAGCTGAGTAAACTTAAGGTTGGAGCAACAATCATTAAAACAAATTACTGGCAAAAACAAGTAAACAATAAATGAAATCACTTTAAAGAAAAATAATACCACAAATACATTTTATTTGACATTTTAGGTTATAATACAGATCGTCAAGAAAGACACTTCGAACACTCCTCTGTTTGCCATTATGTAATAACACCAAACAATGTTGTCATTACATTCATTAATTCACAGTATTCTTTCAGTTACCTTATCAGCACTAATTTCTAAATGTCATCAATAAACAATCTCTGCGATAACCACAACCATTTTCCTGACCTGTCATGCATTGGAACATCAAAACTGTCGAGTGAAGCCAACACAGCAGGAAAAGCATCACAGCTGTCTAAATCACAGACATCAAAGGACATTGGAAGCAAAAATACCATGCTATATAAGAGTGCAAAATGCATCATGTGAAGCAAGCTTTATTAATGAATGAATGAATGAATGAATGAATAAATAAATGATTTATTATAAATGAATAAATAAATAAATAAATGATTTATTATAAATGAATAAATAAATAAATAAATGATTTATTATAAATGAATAAATAAATAAATAAATGATTTATTATAAATGAATAAATAAATAAATAAATGATTTATTATAAATGAATAAATAAATAAATAAATGATTTATTATAAATGAATAAATAAATAAATAAATGATTTATTATAAATGAATAAATAAATAAATAAATGATTTATTATAAATGAATAAATAAATAAATAAATGATTTATTATAAATGAATAAATAAATAAATAAATGATTTATTATAAATGAATAAATAAATAAATAAATGATTTATTATAAATGAATAAATAAATAAATAAATGATTTATTATAAATGAATAAATAAATAAATAAATGATTTATTATAAATGAATAAATAAATAAATAAATGATTTATTATAAATGAATAAATAAATAAATAAATGATTTATTATAAATGAATAAATAAATAAATAAATGATTTATTATAAATGAATAAATAAATAAATAAATGATTTATTATAAATGAATAAATAAATAAATAAATAATTTATTATAAATGAATAAATAAATAAATTATTATAAATGAATAAATAAATACACGAATGAATGAATAAGTAAACAAACAAATAAATAGATCAATCGACCAATCAATCAATCTATTGTAAAAATTTAATCCCTCAAATTTCTTGAGTTAAATTCAAAAGGAAGTTCATATATTAATAATGCTTTAAAGCAAAAAGATATACTCATGAAATAACAAAACAAGATGTATATCTTATCAGAGAAATGATAGCTTGCTTAAAAATACCTGAAGAAGTCAGTCTAATAAAAATAACACACTGTAGCAAATCCACTGGATATCTCCAGGCAAGGGGACACCATAAACATTCAAAATCTTAGCAATAAAATCTGATATCTCTGTGTTCTGTTTAACTGGTATTGTAAATTTTACTAACATTACTGACATATGGGGATTGTGCAGTTTCCAACGAATATTCGTCTTGTAAACAAGCCAGTTTCAACAATGTAACTGGATAAAATGTCCTAAATGCTAAATTATCCTTCTATTTTACATAATACACTAGTTTTCATTCCAGTTCTTATTTAACATCTACTTAAGATAAGAAAATTGTTACAATTTTGGGTACATCTTTTTAGTCAAACACAAAAAGTTGTAAAAGGTATTGCTTTGAAATTTTTTAAATGCAAATATCCCTTAGTTTTCATTTAATACAAAATAATCTTGCCCAAATTAACTTTCATATGTATCTAATACAATGTGTTAGTTACTATTTTAATAATTACTACTCCTATACTGGTATCATGAGTGTCGCGAGGTACCCAGCAAGCACGTACTTCCATCATCGAAAGCGCTGCTCCACCGCAAGAAAACACATACTGAGATTACTAAAAATGGTGGGTGTGTACTAAGCTAAGATTTTCAGAGAATCTAAGACTCATAAACGTTGGGGGAGCATGGCTCAATACAGCTTTATTATTTACAAGGTGTGTATGAGAAAGTCAAAACCTACAGGAGCTGCAAGTTACAAGTAATGAAGGTACAAAAATATTCAAATTCTTGCAAGTGAATCCACAGGTTCTTAACTTGCGATAAATGTAAGAAAACTGAAGAGATCAACAACATACAAACTAAATGATAGGAAAATTAAAATTCCAGGAACTTGAAAGCAGCATAGGACTGTATGACTTATTTAGTGAGTCAAACCTAACTACATCAATCTACGAAGTAAAATACTTTAGGTAGTCATGTGTTACCTCAAAACCTAATTTAAGTGGAGTATGTGACAAACATCACTCGATTAATATCTTAATAATCTAGCTTGAAGATACACTAGAGTAAATAATTTGTCTTTGTAAATAAATGTAGATGAATCTATTCACCACTTCATGGACATGATACACGTACCACAAAAACTGAGTAAATAATGATAAAAAGACAATAATTTAAATACAAAAAATAAAAAAATACTCAATTTCTAAATACATGAAGATATGTTTCAGATAATAAAACTTACAGTTGTACTGGATCCTCTTCCCACTGGGGAAGTAAAGGTTTGCATCCAAGGTAAGCCCAGACAATACCCAGAGACCGTTGCAATTCATCCCTAAAAATGAAATAAAGTTAAACATATGAAAGATAAGTAAACTACTTCAGGAACTTACAGTGGAATCAATACAACAAAATAATAATAGAGTAATATCAGTCACACCCACTCACTCCACTAGCATTATTTGTTCAGAACTAGATTTGGAAGCTCTTAATCCCATCACCAGTAAGCAGGAGTTAATGATGGCCCAAGAGCTACCGACACTAGTACCCAATGATTAATGTAAAAGGAGTGAGAGGTCAACATCTCTCAATCAATATTATAAATGAAAACTAATACATACAATCAAGAATTAGACTGAATCAAAATGTGGATCTGGTTATAGAGCTGAATTTACAAGATTATCAAATACCAATTCCAATATCAGAGCAAAAGTCTGAAATAATTGTGGTTCTCACAGGTTTCAACAGAAAAAAGTAAAATTATAGAAGTATAATTTTAATAGCAAAATTGAAATTTCCTATCACAGTTGAAATTAAATTTAGGACTTAAATTGGCAATATAATGCAATATTACTTCATGAAAATAATGAAGCAAAAATAATGTACATCTACTTAACTATGTATTCTAAGTATTCTAGTAGTATCCTTGTACAAAGTCTTATAATTAAAGTCTTTTTTCAACCCATTATCAACAACTAATTCATTTAAACAAATAGTAACAAAGAAATTTAAATACAAATCACAAAACATAATACTTTATGATAATTATAAGGTATTCCTCATATACAAGACTACTTATTTAATTTATTATGATGTAGCATTTTATTGATCTTGTTTTATTGAACATGTTTGAGTGTGGTATTAACTACATAATTGATATATCAGAATCAATGTTTTTTTCGCTTCCTTTGTGGGTTCTAGTTTCAGGAAATTTTGAAATAAAAAAACTATAGACTATATAATATAGGATCAATTCTCTGTTCCAATTTAGGTCTTGGTTCCAATAAAGTTATGGGTTCAAATATAAATTTCACCAGCTGGACATTTCAATTTTTCATTCAGCATAGCAAATGGAATTGAATGATAAGTCTCATATTATCCTGAAAAAGCACTCAGTGAATTCCTTATAATAAAAATAATAATCATTCTTGGAGACTGAAAAATTTTTAACATATTTATTTATTTATTTATTTTATATCATGTGGAGAGGTTCAGGCCATGAGGCCTGCTCTTCCACCTAACTGTTGGGCTTGGGTGAGGAAATAGGGAAGGAGAGATGTCAGGTTGCCGAGGAACTTATGGTAATGAACCGACATTTATCTGGAGTAGGTGAGGGAAACCCACATACTACCGCTCGGCAGGATCATGGAAGAGAAGACGCTACCAGTAGACTGTTGGTCCTACATATATTTACCCTTAATCAGAACATTTTTCCAATCCAGAAATGAAACCAAATTGGTTGATGACAGTGTTGCATGCAAAGCGTGATAAGAAATTATGAGTGTATAATCTTTTATTGTGACAATTAACAAGATGAAATATCAAAATCGTTAGTAAAATTAATTATAAATATTGTACTCCAACATTACACACTAAGGATGTCACAATCCATACAAGCTTTTTGGAAATTTGTAACAATTACTTCATAATGAAGATATTGAAGTTTTCTAAAACACTCAAAGTATTGTTCCAAGAAATACCAACCTTGTCATAGAACTGGTATCATTTATGAAATTTTCTATAGACTGAATTTCTGAGCACAAATATGCATCCACCAAAGTTTTCACACATGCTACCTCTTCTTGATTTGGTACATACCACTTAAGTTTCAAATTGTGAACATTTCCTGGTTTACCCCAATCCTACAAATTAAATAAAATGTTAATGACAACAAAATTTTTTGAAACACAATGCAGGAAATAAAAATTCTTACTCGAATAGGTAAAGTATCTTTTAAATGTTCATCATATACACACGATACACTGCGATATTCAAAGGGTACAGTTGAACTTAAACTATGCAAAAGTAAATTTAAGAACTTGGCAGCAATTGTATAGCCTTCACGGCAAGTTAGGTGGAGAGTGCGGTCCAGTACTCGTGTAAGCAAAGGGATGTGAGGCACTAGGAATTTTCCAGGGCAGTCAACAATCTGAAAAATAAGCACACAAAATCTTCATGCTATATAAACTCTTCCAGAATTAAAAAGTAGTTTAAAAACAGAGAGCTAATTTCCATGGCAAAAACCAAAACTTACTTAAATATTATAACAAAATTAACTGTCTCTTAAAGACTCCAAGAGTCTATTGATGTATAACAAAGTATTGCATACTTCTCTGGAGGATTTTTGTCTGAAGAGACCTGATCCCCATATCTCTTTTTATCAAAAATTCAAATAGTTTTTACTCAATTGAACTTGATTAAAGAGATATTCTGCATTCTTGTTACAATAAGAATATTGGTTAGGTTTCTAACATCTAAATCATTTCACTGTCAATTCATTATAAGAGATGGTAAAATAGGGGGTACCTGTGCAAAACTTCAGATTCAAGACTGAGCACAGACAGATCTTTTAAGCAAGGCTCTACAAATCACAATTACTCTGGTGCTAAGTGACAGCTCAACACATCACGTACATGATTAATGTCCCTATCTACATGTCATAGTTGATCGAAGAAAAAGAACTAATTAATTTAAACTAAATTACTGTCACATCATAACATTTAACTATGAAAAAATTGACACAAACAGAAAATAAACAACCATTTGATTATTTAAAATAATTTTTTGGTCATGCTGTATTATGATTAACAAAAAAACTACATGCATCTACAATGAAAAACTTCACCAGACAATGGAATTCACAAGGATGACAAAATTATATCAGACTTGGACAACTTAAACTAGTGGAAAAGTTTTAAGATGTTATACACATATTTTGGTTTTAACATGTTCAGAGAATAAAACTATTTAAAAATATTGTATATTAAAATCAGTTTGTTTTCTAAGAAATAATTTGATTTAAATCATAACAGCCTTAAAAATAACCATAATAAACCGAGCAAACCTCTGATATAATAAGCAAGTTGTAGAGCAATTCATTATCCAATATTTCTTCCTTCAAAATGTCTTCTGAATCTGTTAATGTTAAAATGTTCTCACTTAGGCATGGAATAAAGAGACGAAGTGTTTCTTCAGCATTAACCTGAAAAGAAAGACGCAACCAATTACACAATCACAGAAGAATATCATAATAATTTTATTTTTTTAGGAATTTCTAAGCACATTATTATCTTAACCTGTTTGAACAGTCTCTGATGACCTTTACAAGTCCTAAAGCCCCCACCACCACCAAAAAAAAATTAACCTGTTGGAATGCCATGACTCTACCACTTTGCCATTGGAACCCACCCGATCCCCGCTGAGAATCTACTAGTCAAGTATCCTCATGCAGAGAACCCTTTACCTGAGCTGCCTGAAGACCGACTGAGAAGAGGAACTTGTGATATGCAGCTAGTGCTAATTCACCTGCTGAGATGTTCAAACAGGTTACGACTATGAATTACATCAAGAGAAATTCCAATAACAATGAAAACAAAATCTTGTCAAGTAAATCATAAAGAGAAAATATCATAATAATGTTAGAAAAAATAGATTAAATTCTTCAGGTCAACAACAGACACTCGTAAAAAGAGGTCAGTGTAAATAGAAGAAAGAGTTTCTACCACTCTAACCTGAATATATTTGTACAGTAACATTTTCTTATACATAATAAGATTACAAATTTATCTTAAGTCTCAACTCTAATATTGTAATAAAATATGCAGTATTTTATATCAAATGAATCGCTGTTAGCTTGTGAGCAAAAGGTTGTCTATTTTTTCAGTACAGCAGTAACAGAAAGATGATGATTTTTGGCAAAATTTTAGCTATTTATCCATCTATTTACCTTTAAAAGACTCTATTCTTACCTTTGAAAAAGAACGACACATCCCTGCCATAAACTGACCCGCAACTTTGGTCTCCAGTATACGACCCATTGCAAAGGAGTGGAGTTTTTTCAGAGCAGCCTACAATAAGCAGAGTATTGCACATTAATCATACCTTGGTAGTCTCAATGTCATAACATTACAGGAAAGAAGAACAGCACATTTCCAAACATTAAACCCTTCAGAAACAATAGGAACATTAATACACATTTTCTTTACAATTCATGTAAACATCTATAAGCATGTACTAAAGAAAAATAAAAGAGGTTGAAGGGTGGCTCACTCCACCCCTCAATTACAAATTATGAGAAGACATTTGACAAGCCACATTCAGCTACCAAAAAATTGCATTTTCTATCCTATTTGCATGGACAAAAGAAGATCACTGGATGTAATAACAAAAGATTCATAAAACAAATGTTATTTATAGTTAATTATGTTGCCTACTAATTGAAACATCTAAATCTACATCAAAAGAAGAAAAATATGCACAGAAAAACAAAAATAGTTATAAAGATTCAACTTTCTTATTTTCAATTTTTCCACAATGTACAGAAACAATTGACTCAATTTCATATCAGATGTAAATAATGAAAAGAGCACAAACATAGATGAAGTTAAATGGGTTTATAATACAGTGAAACCCCTTTAAGAGAGACACAAGGGGGAACAAAAATTTGTCTCTAATAAGCAGGTATCTCTGAAGTGGGATATAGAATTTTTATAAGTTAAACATAACCTAGTATATTTACAACAAATTAGAATGGTCCCAAAATATCCCTGAATATATTTTAATTATTAAAAGGTACCAGATCTCTATTGGCCAGATTTGCTGCGATAAACACGTAACATCGAAGGGGAAAAAAGTAATACCAATGCAGTCCAAAGGTTGTAGAATCAGAACAATTAGTTACTAATTAGAGAAGTCAGTATGTAACTGTTCAATATTTAATATAAAAGTCTCAACATGATCATTATCCTTATTGAGTATTTTTTTTAGAATTCTTTCTTGTAGATTTAATAACAAAATCATTGCATTGTTTTATGCTGTACCCCCACCAATAATACCATAAGTGGCAATACTCTTAAAAAGTCCATAATAAATTTACATTAGAAATTTTCTAGATTAAAATTTTTCCTAACTTGGCAAATGCTTAACTCTGTTTACATATTTTATAAATGTGCTCATTCCAACGCATATATCTATCAAAATAAACTGCTAAGTATTTAGTGTTATTGACATTCCATAAATAACAGCCAATAAGTGATAATTTCATAGAATTAGGTAATGTAGTTGCATTATTTGCAAACATTATGTAAACAGTTTTTGTACATCCACTGATAGCTGATTATAAATGAGCCATTGAGCAAAAGTTCAAGAAACTTATTCCATGTTTCAGCAGTTTTATTCTAGTCTCTAATAGTACTATATCATCAGCATAGGCAATTAGGTATTCTATCAAGTAGATCATTAATGTAGACTAGAAATAAAATAGGCAGCCACCCCACTACTTTCTTAAGGAAAATTGAAAATTTCATTTTAACCATTGGATATATGCACCTCATGGATATAAAACTAGCAATTATAAAAAGAATTATACCATCCTTGATGTGGTAATCACCAATTGTCTTTCCTTTGATTTATTTCATTATTTAAATCATGCTTCGTGGAAACATGCAGAAAATGTCATGTTAATGAAATTTTCAGTATTTTTTTTGCCAACAAATACTATCTATAACAACTAACAATAATAAATATTATTGTAGGAAAGCATTTCCACAAAGATTATATTTGATTTTTAGGTTTTCTAAAGACATTTTCAAAACCTCAATAACAGTTCTGTGGATGACGACACAACAAAGCACAACATGAGCCACAATGAAAGTGAACAGCAGAATGCACACTAGGTGGATCACGACTGCAGCACAGCAGAATAACTGAATAACTGCAACAGTGTGTCAGAGATTGCTCATCTGGGCATTCACCTACATATGACAGAATGCTTCTCTCCCTATTTCAACAGGCAAACACCCATCCAGGTGTCGGAGAATAATCTCAAGTGTTCCCAGCACCAGGATTTTGTGCACAGACTTCTACCTCTGGATGAACCTCTACTCCATCCAGGGCCCAGACAAGCATTCATCTAGACCATATGACCCCAGAAAAACTATTTTGGAGGATTACCACATCTCTTGCAAATTAGACATGTAATTTGAACTAATGATGGACCAGAAGATATAAAACCTCAAAACCTTTGAGGAAAAAATTACCTTAAATATCACCGGTGAGGCTTGAGTAAGAACGGTTGTGCAAGTAGAGGCAAGAGCATTTTCAGCCAAATTCTCCATTCTGCTGCGCTTATCAGCTTCTCTCTCAAGACGGGTTGATTCAAGAGAACTACTTTCAACTAAAACAAAGCAGCGATCAAGAAACTGGAGAACAAAATCCTCCAAATTAGCAGTTGCTTGACAGATTATTTCGTCCTCCTACAAAAATTAAATACAATAATAAGATAACAGAATAATGTACACTAATAATTGGAAGTTAACTCCCAGACATATAAGATAGTTTGTGAAAATTCAAATTTTATAACAGAATTTTTAGAACAAAAAATCGCCATATCAATAATGCATTTTTCCTAAGAGTCAGAAAATAAATTGCAACAAATTCATAAAATTAAAAGTATTCCCAACATTTATAATCACACATCTTCACCTCAAAGTAGTTTTCTATTAAAGCAATAAGGTACCAACATTGGATTAAAGCAGAAGAAACCTAGATACTGCAGGTAGATCACAAGATCTTGAGCAAAACATGCCATTTAGGCTAGTGGGCAAAGATGTTTCCAATAACATGCAAGGGGCATTACCAGAATTTGCACGGACAGAACTTAAATATTTTCAGGTGGCTTGAGACACTAAGCAGGTTTACAAAGCAATTGGGATTGAACAAAAATGACAATTTTCTTTGCCTCCATTGCCTTCTTTTAAAATGGAATTCTTTAATTTATCTGTGCTCTCATTGGAGACTTTTCCTTAGCTTTCACAGAGGTTATGTTTAAAAAAAATGCCCTCCAATCACTTTCTTTTATTTTTATGGCAAATTTTATATTCTGCTGATGCAACAACCCATGAAGAGCACAAACTGAGAAAATTGCCTGATAACATTAAAATTTTTCTGTAGGTTACCAAAAGAGTAAAATGAGTAGATTCTTCTAATAACCACAACTAGGGTTCGAACGATAGTATCGATATAGAGTAAGAATCAACACTTAAGGTCTCGATACTGAGTACTCGATTCTCAGACTCATAATATCGAGTAAGTATCAATACTTCTGGCTTTGATACCGGATACTTTGTGCCAACCATTTTCAAAAACAAAAATTATAATAGAAAAAAGGAAAATTCAGGTTTACAAGTAACTCGATGATTATGGGGGTTGCAGAAGCTCTCAAGGAAGAATGCACATGAATGAAGGTTTGGCAAGTTGCTGCCAAAGCACAATTGCAGTTGTAGCCTCTCCGTGTAATCCCCTAAGCACCGCATGTAGAAAATATCATGTCAACGACCCTTGAGATCAAATGCTATGAGGTTTCCTACGAATCGGCAGATACAAGCATCCACTTAGTCAATGCAGTACATTGTCACCCAGAAGTCTTAAAAAACAAAACAGCAAATAAAGAGAACACCTAAAAAACCAGAGTGACCACCATATGCCAAAATATATTCAGTTAAATTCATCAATATTTTAATAATTATATTTGAAATGATTCTTTGCTCACACACAACTATTTATCACTCCAAAACAAGCAGATACTTAATTTCCAACAATACTAATATCCTATACCCTGTCCATTACGAATAGAATAGATATGAAACATCACTAATTCATTTATAACGATACATGTATTTTGATACTAAATACGATATCAATCTTTAATATGTAAAATCAATACTTCATTCTTAGAGATAATTTTAATGTGATACCATGTACTTTATGTATAATTCCTACTTATCAAAATAATCTTCACTTCATTCGACCCAATATGTATCAGCCGATACCAATCTGATAACAAGTACATTCGGTATTGGAAGTTTTTTTCATAAATTATAACAATTTCAATATTTTTGACACATGGATCTGATTAAATGCTTCATGATGAACGATTGTAGCTAATAAAATCATCTCTATGTCATTCGAATCACTACTTATCACCTGATACCAATCCGATACTGAATAATTTCAGTAGCGGTAAATTTGTCCATAAAATATTAATTCGTTTTGATACTTTTGAATTGATGACAAATTATTTTGTAATGAATCTCCTTTCTTTTTCATCTGAATATTAATATGTTTATTGCGTTGTGAGGAATTCATATACAAAATGCAATTATTGATACATCCACTGAAGTACTCGATACTGAGTAGTATCAAAATTATTAGGTCAATACATTAGGGGTATTAATACTGTTGTGCCGATTCCAAGTGAGTACTCAGTATCAATAGCCAAGGCCGATACTTCGAGCCCTAATTACAACCAATATCGTATCAAATACACCAAACAAGTAACATGAAGGGCAGAGTATCAGGATGGAGACTGAATTTTCTGACTATGACATGTCAGTCACAGGGCAATGAGTCTCAAGCTTTCTTTACATAATGAGTCAGCATTTTTGTCTACAGGTTGTGTGTGTTAACATGAAAAATGTTGTTAGAATCTTTTCTTTTTTATAATTTTATTTTTTTCAAGTCTTAGCCACTTTTTGTAAATTTTATTGCAACTTTTTTAATTGTGCACAATATATTGAAATATTCAGTTCGAATGAAGGATTAATTTAATCTAAAGATTTAAAAAATATTTTTTTTACTTTTTCAAAATGGAACATTCAAAATTCCAGATCATAATGCCATTCATTACCAAATAATTTTTAAAGAAGATTCCAATTATCCTTAAATCAATTTTCTATGACGTCAGCAAGTGCCTCATAATTTATGTCAATCAGCTGATGTCACAGTCAGCTTTATAAGTATTACATTGATTTTTACACCATCTCAACAAGTGTACAGTAGAGCTTGCTTTAATAATTAATGTTATACATGATTTGCCAGTATTGTCAAATTAATAAACTATAAGCAAAATCCAAATGTGCTTGGTTTCAAGAAATTCTACATTATTTAATGCATTTATCGATCACGCGATTTATACAATTTAGCTACTACAGTAGACAAATACGCAATGGATTTTATTATTATACATAAAAGTAAAAATGTCTTAAATATTGTCATTTTTCAAAATTTATCATGGTTTGTTTAAATATTTATAACAAAAAAAGATTTATTTAAAATAAATTTTTGTGAAATATTTGCAATTAATTAGTAATTTAGTTATTACTTTTTAAGAAATTATTTTAGTACAGTAACATAATATCACAAAATGATACCTAGTTCTACTATTTATGTACGATTTTTACTAATTCTACATGTTTTTCCTTCACCATGTGATCATTACAAGGCTTCCATCTCGCCTCATCTGTTTGCAATGGACAAACAGTCACTTGATCAAAAACTAGTCCATCCTGGAGAACTACTCACCTTGCTACTTCCTCAAAACTATACTCTACTCGCCTCAAACAGTTTACAACAATCGAGTACAAATTTCTACTAGACTCGCCCCTTGCACTTGTCTCAATACTCGACTCTTGTAAACGTGGCTGTATTACCAACTAAGGCGCACAAGGACAAGCCAGTCATTACAAACTTTAATCATTGTCAATGCATGAAATTGTTAATTTGCTCCATAAATGATCATTATCTCAGACACACAGTCAACAATAAAATAGGGTAACAGAACCAATTACCATATTTCTATTACCAGAACCATATACCAGAATGTTTAAGTTCACATGTCCCACATTAAACTTACCTCTGTAAGATGCAGATGATTCTCTGAAGCTTTGGAACAGTCAACCAAAGGGACCATGTTTGCCACAGTTGATATGAAGTGAAGAGAAACAAAACATTTACGAATGTCATTTGGGTCAATGCCTGGCAATACAGACAATAATAAAGGAATTAAATGTGTCGGTCCTTCTTTATAGCCATGTGACCCTTCAATCATTGGTCGTATTACAGCTATTAAACATTGAAGTGCAGCTTGAAATTTGTGAGGCTGGACAACTGTTTCCAGATTCCCATACACACTGTCCAATTGAAAGAAATTAGCACAATATAAAGCAAGTGAATTATAATACCATAAAGAAGATTGTACAGACCTTTCAACAATGTCTGGAATAATCAGTTCAGGTCGCAGAGTGGCCAAATGTTGCATAGCCTGACTCACTTCAAAACCCATTTTTGAAAACATAGCTTGCATTGCTACATGTTTAATTGAGAGAACAAATTTTGTAATGTCATCTTCTGTTAGTTTGTGTGAATCTGGAACTGGTGTCTCCCATGTCAGTTTCTTATACCTTTCACTGCATAAGGAAAACAGTACGTTTCTTTAGATGTAGAGATATTTTTATTAATGAAGAAAACATATGGCCAACAAATACTTACAAATTGACTCGCTGCACAAAACAAAGAGGCAATTTGCTCAGCAATTCAGAGAGTTTCACAACCCATCTCCCAAAATTTGCAGGATGAAAATATGATTCCAAAGCCATCATAAACTTGTCCAAATATCTTTGTGCACTACTATTTCCACCCTAGACACAGATAAAAAATAATCATAATACACAAACAAGATATTCATATTTCAAACATGAAATCATAAGGAATTTTTAATAAAACCAAAGATATTAAGAAAATAAAAACAATTTAATTAAAACTAGAAGATAATCAACAAATTCTTATGTAATTAAAAAGAAGAAACACTTACCAAAACAGAGACAATCCATAAGGCTATTGCTGTAGTATCCAACTTGTGGTGTTTTGTACTTTGAATTTGTTTGTAAGACACCGGAAGGTTTAGACTACGAAGAAATCTGGTAAACATCAAAGGAATGTATGGTTCCCAGTCTATATAGCCTATATTGCAACGGGCTAACCGAGCAATTAACCACATCATGTCCTAAACAGAAAATGCATCATAAAACATATAATGAAAAAAACTTATAATTTGTACTGGATCCTTCATTGACAAAACAACTAAATAAAAGTATATATTAATGGCTTTTTATTATTATTATTATTAACAACTTGATATTTTAACTTACACTTTCCCAGGACAGGGCATTGTTACAGACTTCCCACAGATCCATCATGTCTTTAAACCATAATTTGTAACCCTTATGACTTAGATTGGGGGGTAAAGATATAGGAAGAAAACACTCCATTGTTTCTATAGTATTTACAATTGTATTGTCAAAAGGACATAATAATGGTTTCCACTCATTTAACATCTCTTCAGTGGCTGATGAAGGGAAGTAACTGGACAAATAAAACAAGTAAAATCATGAAATACAATTAGAGAACTTGAAATCTAATCAGGTCACAGAGAATAAGATTTTTAGAACTAAACAAAATTACAGGGTAAGTCACAAGGAAAATATGTGTATAACATGGAATAGTATATATACACAAAGATAACAATGTAAAGTTATACTCACAATCTTGCAGCATGTACTAATGAATCCAATGTGAGCTCAAGAGATCTAAAATAGAAAAAGTTGTACTGAATAGGCAAAGTATAACAAACAAACTACTTATTAAAGAATTGTTTATTACAACGAAGAATATTTATAACAACTAAGTCAACTCTTAAGAAAAAAAATTGAGTGTTGTTGAATGCACACTCCACTTCCTTTAGTCACCCAAAACTAGTTTGCAAGCTCATGCTCTCATCATCTTCTTCTGCCAACTGACCTCCTTGCACTCCTACAATGGCAAGTGGAAGTAAAAATTTTGAAATTAAAACTTTTTATAAATGAAAACTAAGTTCAACTATCTATTTTTCAAAAGACGAATTAATACACATTCCCAAGATGAGCAAAATTGAGCAATAACATTTTTCAATAAAATCATCTCATTGTTAATATCAGAGTTTTCATTCCAAAGAGCTCTAGCTCTGTTATTATGCGCCGTGAAGAAAAAATGTTTATAAATGAAGTTTGTTTTTTCTTTGTCTAATTTCATTTTGTAAATAAACACATGCTCTAAAACCAATAGAAAATGACATAATTTGAAAAACAACAACTAATTTTTAACATGTTTTTACAGATATTTTTGAATTGGTGAGTTATGTGGCAGAGATATCTTCACACAAAGTTGATATTCAGATGCAGCAACTGAATATACACAAGAATCAGTTAAAATAAAGCTTCTTCAAAATTTTCCAGGAAAAATCTCCTTTTACTGGGACTAAAAAGCACAATTCAAATTTTGTTGCATTTGTCTACCCTAGATGAGAAAAATGAGTCATTTTTACAGTAATGTACGATTTGTGGTTAAATTTACCATAATTTATACTCCAGCATGGAATTTCTGAGAATATTTGTCGAGGGAGATCAGTTACAAATGTGCTTATGGTTCAAAGTCAAACATGAGAGTGACCGCAACAACAGATTAGGACAGGCCACCGCTCACCAGAGAGGCAGTTTTTCTATCTTTGGAAAAGTTAATATATTCAGTCAACTGTCTGCAGGTATTTAAGTTCGGGAGAAGTGCAATTTTTTTAAATTTCTGTCACAGTTTGCAATAGGAGCAAGACATTTTTAGGTTTGTTGATTCTTTCATTTGCCTGGTGTTAGTTTCCTTTGCTGTCCGTTTTTCTGGTTTTACACAGGGTCAATGCACCATTACCTAGCACTTCTCAAAGACCAATTCATGGGGTTTCACAAACACACACAACTGAGGACCTAGGGTATCAGAATTAGACAAAATTAGTTATAACAAAATGCCTATAACATAATAATTGGGAATAATAAAGAAAATGGCTATGTTTGACATTTCGTGACTTAAGTAATCTAAGAAGAAATCTATTTGATTTCTCACAACTGGCTATGCAGTTCCAATCAACATCAGAGGGAGATCATTTTACTTTTTTTTAAAAAAGATAGTACTCAGGATAACACCAATAATGGATTACATCCCATGTATCAACGTCTGGACAATTGTTTCAAATTTATGATATATTTTGAACTGACACTCAAGATTTTTTTAGTTTTCCACTAGAATATTACATTAATTCCTCCATAGTTTTGAAAATGTTGTCATTAATAATAAAAAACTAATAATGATTTGCACAACTGAATCAATTATTGGGTGAGAGGGGAGAGTATTTCATGTGAAAATCCACATAAATAAGTTATGACTTCCAAATTGTGAGGTTTCAACTACAATTTAATCTGCTAGATTAAATTTGCAAGTTAATTAGTATTAAATTGTAAGGTTATTTTTTTGGGGAGAGTTATGCTACTACAGGTCCTTATAAAGTACTTATACAAAAATTAAATTTCTTAGATACTTAACTTTTCAACATGTAATTGGATAGGAAACAAAATATTCAAAATAGTTATTTCAAAATAACAAAAGAAAAAACAAAAATCCATTGAAAATGGACTGCTCCACAATTTTCTTTTTTTTTTCTTCACAAATTCTAATTTTATATAAACTCAAATTCTGGATATTTATAACTGTAGGGAAGCTCAAGAGCTAATTTTGCAATTACACACACAAATCTATTCATTACAATTCTTAGATAGATCCCAAAACAAATCTTAGAATCGCAGTATCACAAAATTTCAGAAAAAAATGAAAAATGAAAAGAGGGTTTGTATCACTCCAATGACTTTAAAAAAGAGTTTGTATCACTCCAAGGACTTTAAAAGAGGGTTTGTATCACTCCAATGACTTTTAAAGTTGATTGGTTCATTGGAGGTCATTACCTAGGACTGAGTATTGTTGGAAAATGCATATAGGATTTTGAATTCATACTACGTGATAAATGTCCATTACCTGACCTCCCAATAGCAATATAAAGTTATAATACCTAAAGATCCATGAAAGTGGTTTTATTTTTCAGCAAAATTCGTTTTAAAAAAAACTTTATTTCAGTGTTATACGAAACTTGGTGGTGTTATTACATTTCAACCAATCGCAGATAAATAAAACTAACTTTTACTTCTTTACCTTTTAACATTTTATTTGCAGATAAGTTTACACAAATAGAAGTATTATTAGTCAGCAATTCTTTTTACTCTAAAGTATTGTACGTTAATAATGCACTCAAAAATGTCTTAGTTGTGTTGATAATAAATTATGTTTTTTTTTCACTCCACTCCACTCCACTCTTCGCCTTTGTGAGTGATTTATCTACAGATAATTATCACTTCAATGATCCCTTTTGTTTTCTGCACTTGTGGTTATCACTAGCTGTGGTCTCATCACAGAGTCCCATCTTTTGAACTCCAGCCTTTCGTCACAAAATTTACACAATCAATATTTTATTGCTATTAACATAAAACCTTTCCGAGATGAATTCCTTGCCCAAATACCATTACACTTGGTTTGAGCATTGCATGGCCACATTTTCTTCTTTCCATTTACAATCTAAACACACCAATCACTTAAAAAATCCTAAGTCAAATGCACAATTTGGGATATATTACGTTAAATGGTGGATTTCACGATTCAAAAATTTATTGTCTTCTCAGTTTGTGGTGGATTTTTATTGGCAACTATTATTTCTTTGAAAAGTATACTACGATGTGATTGTCATGATTTTTATGTTAGGATCTTTCCATTTCAAATCGTCCAGTGAAAAATTAATGTGAAACCCATGGTCTCAGAATCTCATGATTTTTTCCATCTGTTCCCTTTGTTATCCTTATTAACAATGCAAAATTTTATATTTATATCTTAAATACTTTTTTAGATAAATTTTTTTAAAACTTACCAAAAAAAAGTTGAAATCGAAATTTACTTCCGAGTGACAGTGTTTTGTGAAAAAATTCATAACTTTGGTAATTTATATCATATTACAGTAATTTTTCCACTCTCATTTTCATTTAAAAAAACTGCATATTGGGGGGGGGGGGGGGAATCATTTAGCAACTTATCTCTTAAATATTGCAGACAATAATCGCTGAAAACTGGATTTTTCAACAAAAAATAAAATTTTCAAAAACCAATTTAAATAAAAGGCAGAGCAGTAACTCGTGAAACTATTTGTTTTTATTAATCTTTAAAGTATGAGCTGACAGGATCTGAAAGAATCTGAAAGAACATTTGACTGATAGTATTTTGTTTATCATGAAAAACACTGTTTTACTGCCCAAATAACACAAATGAATTTTCATTTACAATACCTTACATTGTGATTGTAAGTTATATCATGAAATTTTTATCTAAATTCAATGAAAAAAGTCTAGGATTTTGATTCTTTTACAGTATATTTTACAGCAAGAGCACCTCTCTGAAACTCATAATTATACTGGTAAAATTATTTTGGCACAAGATCTGATTAATGTCCATTGCATATTACACATCAAAATTCAAAGGATTATTGCAATCATTTCATTGAAAGGCCTTCAATGGCTTAATTATACTACCTGTTAAACCGTATAGATACTTGTGAATAATTTATAATAGAATACATCAATCATAAATCAATAATATGTCTATAATATATGAAGGGTAACCCTGTTCTTGATATTTCATTGTCATCTGTTATTACCTAGTATTTAATGTCATTAAAAGAATGTCACCAAGAGTCTATAATTTGCAAACAGAATTAACAGGTTTCATGAAATTTACTTGGCAAGTAATCTTCATCAAAATCCAGTCAGAAGTAAAATAGAGAGAGTATAATTAAAGAATGTGAAACTTTTCACACAAACAAAACAAATTCTCAGCCACATAAACAGTGAAATTAAATTTAGAATTTCCAGATACAAAAATGATGATCTGGAGAGAGGAAAGAAAACATCAAAACACTCCTGTTTACATGAACATCAGAAGAAAATAAAAATAAAAAAGAATCAAAAACAAGAATTATTTGATGCCTTTGTAAGAAAAACTTAGTCTGAAAAAGCGATAAATTATGAAGTTAAAGCTAAATCAACCATCCTCACACTGACGTAATTATGGGCAACATTAATTGTAAGCATCAACTATATTGATCAATATATGCATTATTAAATGATTTTTTGAAAAGAAATTAACCTGTTGAAACAATAAGTAACAAAGTTACCGCCAAATTGGGTCCTTTTAGATATCTAACTAGTAACCTAGTGACATGCTACAATAGCACTCTCAAAAGAAACTTTCTAATATAAATAGTCCACACCCTACTCTCAAAATTTGTATATTTAGTACACACACAACCAGACAATTACAACCTAACAGTATTTTCAAATGTAACTTAGATTTTGAAAAAAGGAACACACACATCACTAACATAATAACTTTTGAAACAAAAATAGCTCTAAAATCAAACCACACTTATATTGAAACCTAAATCAGTATTCTTAAACACAACTTTGATGTAAGAAAGGAACGCTATTCTGAATGCATAATTTCATGAAAAACATTGAACTACCTCATTGTAACACTCCTCTTAAAGCAGATGTGCATGCAAATTTCTATAATCCACTTTATACCTCAAGGTATTATATCTGTCAAAGCAACTAGGTACCCCTAATAATCATTTCAAATGATAGTATGAACCATTTCCTATCTAGTGGTAGCGAATTTTCATATCCTTATGACGCCAAATTTTGAATTATTTGACTAATTTATATGGAGAAACTTTTGCAGGCTTGTGTTTTTTTGTTATCAAGGCAAAAGTACTGACTTTACATAGCAAAAAATACTTCTAAAACATAGCAACTTGATATAGGAATGCAATGTTGTTACGATTTTCATACCTTAGGGGACATGTACATGAATAATTAACAAAAAACTGTGAAAAATAATGTTATAACGGAAAAGACACTTAACGAGACTGAAGACGTGACCCTTGTCGAAGAAAGAGTCAAACAACAATCTAAATTTATTATAAAGTTTTAAAAATGCAAAATAATTATCCTCGTTCAACATTAAAAATCGAGAATGTGAATTATTAATTTATTAGAACTCCTTTTGTTCAGTATTTCTAAGTTTCATGAATAATCAGCAACTTGACTTCAGTCAACACTGACATAATACTTGATCACAACTCTAAAATGAATTCCATTAAAAATGTTAACATTCAGAGGGAAAATCAATTTAATCAGAATCTGATGAGGCAACTCATAACAAGTGGTGAAATGTATTATTGCAGTGTCTTCCGAAGCACCTGCCGACATGTTTAAACTAATCCATAGCTTTTTCAGAACTAAATGGAATTTGTAAGATAGAGCAACTGTTACATTAAATTAACATTCTATATCAAATCCAATAGAAAGCAATAAACACCACCAAAATATCGACTAACAGTAGCATGTTACTCCAGAATCCCCGTTACAATACAGTGCATTTCATTTTATATTATAATAAACAATTCCAGCATCTGCCTAGCAAAAAAATCTCAATAATGACAGGTAACTTTATTTCGAACCCATTTCACATAAAATTCATATAAACTGTAATCATCCAAAAAGGAAATAAGTTTCACAGCACATCATATAACATTTCATGATCAACCATTAATGTAAACAACTATTCTTAACAAGTAACTTAGATCTTAAATGGTATACTTACGAAAAATATCGATACATTCCAATCGCTCCTCTGCTGCTCGTAAAAATCCTCTCACATAAATCATACAAAGGCCTCCAAGGTAAAACAAGCTCAGAAGGAGATATTAGTTCTTTTTTCCTATGAGAGAATTAATACAACAAAATAATGAAATGTTTTTTCAACAAATGCAAACTCAAGAAATACAGAATTTTTTTTTAAAACTTACTTTAATAAAGTTATCAATACATGAGAAAACTTGCTAACAAGATATGGTTCTAGATTTGGAATGGTTACAAGTTCATACATAAGGTGTATAAAATGAAGATGATCTTCTTTTGAAAATTTCAAACCATAAAGTTTAATATACCTGCAACCAATACCAGTTTACAATACTACACAAAGGTATTTAAAAAAATTAAACTAATCAAGAAGAACATAAATTACAGTTAACACTGAAGTCAGTAGACATGTAATACTGTTCAAAAACATTTAGAATAAAGTACATTGAAATTAAAGGCAATAAAATATCACAATTGATTTATGTTTCATAAAAATATTATTGTAGTTCCTGATTTCTCTTTACTTTGATACTGCATCACTTAAATAACCTGAAACATTAATCTCTTCTTTCACAAATTCACTTGTCAGATTAGTAAAATCAGATACACAAACAAAAAATTAATCCATCAATCAATAAAAAAACAACCCAATAACTCAAATATACATACTTTCTTAATGAGGCTGTCCATATTCCACATCCTGGTCTCATTTCACGCATCATAACAGAAAGTCCCAGATTCGTTTTAATCTCATTTAACATCTGTTGTGATTCCTCATCCAATTCTTCCGCATATGGCAATAACTTGTTATAAACTATCTCCCGTTGAGGCTTAAATCCCAATTTTGGGGAACGAACATCTTGGTCCCTATCCATGATGGAGTCAGAACGAATGAAAGGTAAAATTCAGAGACCAGTAGTTAATTCTCACATAGGTAAAATACCCCTCGCATTGCATCACCGATGACACTTCCCTGTGACTTGCTATTTACAACACTTCATGATTCGACAATGACTTTATCATATTCTTCGACAGCGTGCCGCCATGCTACACATGGAATAAACGACTTCAAATTCATGATACGTAACAAACAATAGAATAACGCCTGTCGCACAAATTACTTTGGACTTAATTCCTAGGGATGAAACGATACGAGTAAATACAAGTACTTACTCGATACTTTTCAAGTTTCGATACCACGTACTTTTGGTATCGATACTTCGGAACCGAGTACCTAGTTTAGTCTCTGGAACAGAAAGATTTTGTAGCTTGCTCTTCAAGCTTTTCTACACGGAGCGGGAAGGTAGGGTGTCAGAAAGAGAGGAGCGTGGTAAGTGTGATGTGCTGCTTAGCCGGTGCCTCGGCAACTTGCTCACCAGTCAGATGACAGGTCGAAGGATTGGATTATTATGTTGGAGACGGATACCACAGAACGTCGGTTGGTGATCTTTTGAGCGCGTTGTAGACCGAGCGGTGTTTTTTAGGTCACGATATTTGTCGAATAACGGTGCGGTGATCGGATTTTGAAATTCCTCATATATATGTTTTGTTGCAAGTTGTTGGATAAATTCCGAAATTGGGGTAATTTTATATTTCTTTTTAATTTGATTGAAAAAGGTGCCTCGCTCTGGTTTATACGCTACCCGGATGAAATGGTTTTCTGCACGTGTTAATGCATTGACAGAAGTGTGTAAGTATGGATTAAAGTCATCTCGCCAAGTTTCCTCCCACTCCGTAGCTGAGCTTGCATTGCGTGGCTTGTTTCAAAGGAGATTCCCGCACAATAAAACAGTGAAAGGGTCGAGAGGTGAATTCAAGGCAACTTCCAAGTCTCGTTTCAAACTGGCTTATCATCTGGGATGTAATATTGGCTTGTATGCATCAAAATGAAGTGGTGACGAACATGACCCCACACCAAGTGTTGTGTAGAGACCCACATGAAAGAGGTCTCTAGTGTTGTGGTGTCCAACAATTCCTGTGGCGGAGGGGACAGTCATTAGGGAAATAGTGCGGTAATGGGATCTACTTGCTCCCTACCTAGGTGCCGAGCGAAAAGTGAGAGGAAGCGAATGAGTCCTTCATGACTAGATGACTAGTATATTCAGCGACAACTTACACATGAGCTGGCGGTGACAGCGGAGGCCTGCGTTCGGCCCCAGGTGCTTGTTGGTGGTCATCTTAAAATTCAGGAGAGGTTGTACTGGAGAATTGTTGAGCAGTCTACTTGTAAGCCTCGGGAGGCCTACGCTGTAGGGTGGAAGGAGAGACGGGAGCACGAGAGTGTCACTGGCAGCCCCGGGATGAGACCCTCCCGATGAGGTGATTGAGGGTTGCCGAATCGAAGCGTTCCGCCCGGGATCTTTCTTGAGCTACGGCGCCGCGTCTATTTAACTCCCCTTTGAGTATACTCAGAGAATACCTGTCTGCCATCACCCACTAAAATAAGGGGCAAACCGATGAATATTTCTATAAAAAATACTTGCTATGAATAAAGCCATGTGTTGGTGTAATTTTTTTTACAATTTAATTCATTTTCTCATTAATTGTAATTATGTTAGTTGAGGATGTATTAGCGATGTTGCTTTCAATTTGAAGTGCAGGTTTTCTTTATATCTTCCTTTGTTGATCGCAAAAATTTTAAAAATTAGATTCAATCAATGCAAATTTAATGAATTTAAATCTTGATTTTAGGCCCCGTTTTGAAAGCAGCGCCATGTGTTTACGTGACGTCATTGAATTAGTTCTGCCTGTCGAGCAATGTAGATAACGTAACCGGCTCGAAATTTGTCACCGAAGGGTTTTATGGGAGATTGTACCCCACAGGTAGTGTTGTACCCCCTGCAAAAAAATGACGAAAACTAGTTATGGCGTCTTTGCCAGAACTAATGGGTCATTATTTATGCTACCGCAAAACTTTGTGAAATTTAAGGTACTGTAATTCCTAGAATATTTAGTGAGATTAAAATGTTATTTTCATGCAAGAGACCTTAATAAGAGTGGTAGTTTCGGTCCTTTCGAGTGTTTCTTGTGCTTGAATCGCTAGAAATTTTTCATTCCGATTACATACTTTTTACTTTTGTATCATTAACCTTAGTGAGTATTTATATCACATAATAATGTAATACAAATATAAGGCCGAGACATCCATTGCGATATTTCAATTAAATGAGGCGTAAAATGGAAATATTAAAAAAAAAGTTTTAATTCTATCTATTACAATTCTTCCACCAAAAACCTTGTGTTGCAAAAGCATAAAACTTACAAAATACTCATGAATTTCCATTCACAAGTTGAGTCTGAACTAAACAGCCTACTGTCACTTCTGGGCGTTTTCATAGAGTTTACAGGTACAGAAGGCAGATTTTATTAGATGCGAGACACAACCCATGCAAATCTGACGGTATAAGCAGAAGTTTTTTTTAACATCAGATAAAACCTATACTTTGTTAAATGGTTTTGGTTCATGTGAAAAAAAAACAAAGTCAATAACTCTTTTATTTTTCAAGATCATGGGTAATAAACATACAAATTGTACTTTCCCTTAATACACTACTATATAGTTAAGATAAGATGTAAAGTAAATAATTCTTGAACTTTGCTAAGTTTGTGACTAATTAGAATGATAAAAGTTATATAAAGTTATGTTCAACGGGTGGCATAACCCGAAAACACATATTTTAAAATATCTTTATTTTGTTAGTAAATTTATCATTCGTCACATCAAACCTTCATTTTAAATTGAATGAAAAAATAAAAATAAAGAAGACATCTGTAACTCTTAGTTTTCACAGTACTAGGCAACAAATATAACAACAAAATCGTATTTTTATATATTAGGAAGATACGAAGTGTTTACCTTATTTATTTTATTTAATAATAAAATATAAATTAATTGTCAAAAAAAAAGAGTAGTTACAAACTGCTTATGACCATGAGGGATGCAAACTAATGTACTCTGGAAGCAAGGAACCCTCCCATGAAAACATTAAGTATGTATTGATGTTAAAAAGAATGAACAATATAATTTCCTAAATGTTTAACAAAATGAATGTCATTTCACACCACCTTAGCTAGAAACAGCGAGGCCTGTCTTTGGAATACCGTGTGTAAAAACGTATTCAGTCTCGGTGCATCAAGTTAAATGCAGTTCAATAAAATGTGTAAAAATATACCTGAACGAATAATTTTCTACTAATTCGAACGTAAGAAATGCTATTTTAACAATACTAAATACTTTTCTTTCAGTTTAGGGGTCGAGCATAAGAAGCTTCCTTCTTTCAGTCTTTTCAAAACAACCAATACCAGTTTTGGACGATATTCTTTAGCCACAACTACAGTAGTAGATTGTTTTAAAAATGCACAAAACTAGTTTTGGGTAAAGCACAATGTCTGAAACTAGTATTAGTAGTTTTGAAAATGCACTGAAAAGTTCTGGTAAAAACTCATCTGTCAAAACTAGTTTTGGTCATTTTCTTTTTGTCCAATGGCCAATAATCAGCCACTCACACAAACAATCATATACACACATTTTAAATGAATTCTCTCTCTGAACTCATTTAGCATTTATTTTAACTTTTTATATGTATTGTATTTTTTTTTATCATTATTAATATAATTTTCCCAATATTGTTATATGCCTGTATCTTTGATTGTAGGCCACTGATGATGATAGCATAAGTTGTCAAAAGCCACTCTGGCATGAATGAAAGATTTTTTCAATTGTAAGTATCCTTTGTCTATACTACTACCCACAGCTCCTCACTCAAAAGTACAAGTAATTATCAAAACAAACACATTCCCAAATGAGTGGGAAACAAAATGTACAGATTCACAAAACACTGGATTGAATAGGACAAAACGGGTACAAAAATAACAAAAAACAAAACAATTGGATGTTTCTAAATCTTCTTTATAAACAAATAAAATTTGGTTCTCCAGATGAAGTCAATGTATGGCTAGTGGAACAAAACACTAGATGTTAAAAAACAGAACTTTACAAAAGAATTACATGGCATACTAAAAGAAAAACAATTGCAAACCATAATCTAATTGAATGCAATTTCTTCTACCAACTGTATATAACTTTTTTCATGACAACCTAATCAACAATGACAAGAAGTATTTTCTTGCTCTTAAACACAACAATGGTAACTTTCAACACTGTTCGTAAGCTGTGATATACTAGATAAATAATAAAAATTTATAAACTGGCTGAAATATACTAAAATTTTACAGAATCAAGAAATGGAATGGTCCTTATAAATAAACATCTGCAGGAGGGGGGCGGGGGCACAAAGATTATTCCAATTCAAACAATTTGTAAATAAACTACAAATACGTTTTCAATGAAATGTCTAATCTCACAGAAATTTCTCATAAATAAAAAAACTGTAATGAACCTTAAGGTCCATGAAAACATTTTGTGCAACAGGGGAATCAACTAAAAGAATATGCACAATATTTTTAGATTTTGAAGTTTTGCAAGTGAAAATGCATAATACTTTTATTTTGAAACCAATATGATGATTGTTTCACAGCAGTTTTAACATCTATTCACCAACCAAGTCAAAATATATTTTTCCCACATAAATCAGTCAAATAGAGGAGCTGACATGACTAACATGAAACCCTGTGCCCTAATCAGACTCATCCTCAAGGGAAAGCAACCACATTGCATCTACTAATTATTGGAATAGAAGAAGGTGCACTGCAAGAGGCAGAGAGGAGAGAATGAATGTGTAACAGGTGCTCTAAGCACATGTAAAGAAGTAAATGTGTAAAATTATCAGAACATTAATACGACTGTTTATTGAAAAGAAAGCTGAAGTTAATAATGTTGTACATTGTGGGACAACAGTCTCTTGACTTATACCAGATTTCCAAACATTACATTATACCCAACACACAGCTTTGGCTATATGGAAACATTGGTTCTGAAATAATTAATTTTCCGAACAGGCCATCTCTGGCAAAATGAAGTGTATTTCAAACATACATTGAATACCAACACCCAATCTTGCAAACACACCCAGGAAAAAATAATAAAAACTATTCAATAAACCACAATAGACACAAATCTCTAACATGATGAATCTTGAAACATGTTGAGTTAAAAATCAGAACTTCACTATAGAATGTGCAATTTCTAGCATCAGAATAAGAAATTGAAGTATTCTGTTCAGTCACAACAAACAAATCTTATTTTGATGACTGAGAAAAACAAAAAGCAATACTGAGTAACAGAATGTTACAAAAATTTAATGGTTATTCCACAGTGAAACAATGTGGAATGGGGAACCCAGAATGAACATATTTCTGATCAGTAAATATAGAAGTTCGGTGTAAACATTTTATACTGAACAAAAAAATTTCTTGGGTGAAATAGTTTCCTTTACAAAGGAATCTGATCCATAAACTATTGATAAAGGACAATAGCCTGTATTTTTATTCAAGAATGTCTTACTTTCAGAGCTCATCTGTGATGGGAAGACGTTGGAAACTAAAACTTCACCTGCAAAACTTGTACGAGTAAATAGTAATAAAATTAGATTAGATTAAGAGTCTCACTTTTAAAAAACTTTTTTAAAACTAGGCCCAGCTATGAAAAGCTTTTGTAAATATTTTCTTACCCTTTCCCTAAAACATACCACAACCCTTTAAAGTACTCTCAGACTTGTACAGGTCTCATTGAATTTTTCCACTTGACAGTAGGTGGAAAGAATGATCCATTACTTGCAAAACATAATACTAATCTTTGAGAAATAAAATTAGTATCAGAAACAACTTTTTTCTTACTTTCTTACTACTCGATGAATCAAAAAGAGAGACTTTTTTTCTAGACTAATCAGGCACATTTTATGAGCAAAAAAATTACAAATATTTTTACTAATCTTTTTATAATCATGAATGCATTTACCAACACCCATTTATATTTTTAATCTGTTTTTTACATACGGAGATTCAATTCAGAATAGCACTAATGACTAACAGAAGATATTAAACAAACAATTCAGCTTTCTTGAATCTTAATAGGCTTAAGGAAGTTACAGATTTCTCAAATAAATGAGAAAGCAGAAATTTATTTTTCAAACACGAACTTTAATCCCAACAAAATTACTTATTATGGAGTCAATTTAAAAAACACTGAATTGTGTATAAAAGCTCACATATCAATTTTTTTGAACAGTGACAAATATCAAACAATTTCATATAAATTTTAAAGGAAGAAATACATTTAGTTACCATACATTTTGAAAACTTTAGTAAAATCTTCACCAGAACCTGCAGCTGAAATATGGTGAACATTCACCGTCAAACAGCAAAACACTGACTTCAATACCCATATCTTTCAAGGGTGTAAATTAATTCAAAATCTTTCAAATTAATTTTTAGGCTAACTCAAGATTTTTTTAAGATTAAAACAAACTTCAGTATAAGAATCATTGTCCATCCATGTCCTCAAATGTCCGCCAACGTAGGAACTGACCATTCTTTTCAATGAGAATTATGAAATGAATAAAATTTTAAAAATTCACATTCTAAACAATACATATAATGGTAAATGGTTTCCATATTCTCCTAAAATTTATCCCAAACTATTCTGGATATTTGAACTAATTTCCAACATATTGATACAAATGAATGAGACAACTAATAAGGAATAATTTCAAGATAGAGGGGATGAGAGCAGAAGCATACAAACACAAATAACTGCTACTTAGCAATCATTTAAAAAATAAAATCCAAGGTTTTTCAGAATTGGAACAACAAATATTTAAACACAATTCATACACCCAAAATGTTCTGGCAGCAATTTCTGTGTCATATTTAATTAATATGAATCCCACTAAAACTGGAAAACATATTTCACCTCGACTCTAATGATAGTAGCATTTGAAGTAACCAACTGAAATGTTATAGCACTGATCAGAACTCATATTTCCAACCTAAGCATTTGCATACTAAAAAATACAAAAAAAATTTTGTGCACATTCTAAAATAGTTCACCAACCATTTATACCACCCCATAGCAACATGACTAGCTCACATCTCTTCAAACAATATTATATAAAGAGAACCATTCTCACAAACCAAAGTCATACAAAAGGCTAAACTCCAATATATATTCACTCTTTAAAATAGTCTATACCTCTGATTATTTAATAAACCTTAGTATTTAATACCATTGATTATTTAATACTCAAATTACACACTATTATCAAGAAGTAATTAAGACTATCCCAGAAGAACAAATTTATTCTTCTAATATAATACTAAGACATTTGTATTTTACATTTCCATTAACAGACATTATATCAAACTGTTAGAAAAAATATTTTTTTATATTAAAAACAAAGTTAAAGTTCAATATTTTGATACACAAGTACACAAGATAATAGCGAGCAAGCAATTAACCTAATCAGTAGATATCAGAGAATATAAGAATACTAATTCCCTGTTTTAAAATACAGAAATAGCTTACTGACCCCATGTATATGAAAATATATCACTTTTATTCTGCAATGCGTATCTGAGGGTTTTGGAGTGGATCTAAGCTAGGGTCATTAGCAGTGGCAATTCTCCCAAGCCACGAAAATACCATAATTATAGTCAGCAGTCCAACAATAAATAAAATTGCGGCCATCCAGTACCTTCTATATAAAGGTGCAGGAGCTCGCCGACCTCTGGAAGATGATGAAGCTATGGACCTGAGAAAAAAAGAAAACTCATTCCATGGATAAATGTAATAATATCTCTTACAAAACATTATGTCACAAGAAAATAACCTACTTCCACCAACGAGAAAACCACTCAATAGCTGATCTTCTTTTATATTTATTTTCATCATGATCAAATAAGATATCTTTAGAATCATCCAATGCTTCAAACACTTTATGAGGATGCTGACCTGATAAATGGAAATATAAATAAAAGTTATTTCAACAATGAAACAAGTGAAAGAAATTTCTTGGTCAGAAATACATAGTTTAAAAAACAAGCAAAAACTAAGAAATTTATTATCTTAATGCATGCACAACTAGTAAATTACTTGAGGAGTGAACAAAAAACCTACAAAGTATCAAAAACTGAAGGTCAATCGCATGTATTATTGGAAAAGAGGATGTTTTCTGCTTGGATTCTATTTCATCAGTAATAGCTTGGGTACAAAAGGTCTTCCACTTAAGTTGTCAAAAAACCTAAGGACCAGAATTAAATTGTCACCCCACAACTTTTCTCTGTTAGTCTCTCTTAGAATGGACACTTCATACATGAACGACTTTAATCTTACAATTCATTCCAATTAAACAAGTCGTAAACAGACATGTCACATCAAGAACTTGCTAGTTTGAAATTTATTAATGGAACTCTACCACAAACAGTGAACCTCACTCTCTCTACACCAAACCAACTAGATTTAGAGAATATTCTAGAATTAAAAGTATATTTTAATCTCCAAATTGATTGGGATCATACATATTTTAATTTGAATCCTGAAGGGAATGGTCAGAGGCGACATGTCAAAAACTGCTTTATTTCTTGTCCCAATATTTATTCACAGTTACTGGCACCAGGTAGATATTTTGCATACTTGGAATGCTTATTAAGAATACATGATAGTTTTTGTACAATGGCATGTTTTCTAGGGTCACCATAATTCTATCACTTGGAATGTTACCCCCCTCCCTCAAAGTGAATCTGACATGTGGTGGGGGGCAAGATTTTGGGATAGTAAGATTAACACCTCATTAAAGACTAACTTCAAGGACTTCAATATTTACTGCGAAAGGAAACACTAAATATCATCTACAATAGTATAAACATACACACTGGAATCTTACCCCCCCCCCCCCCAAAAAAAAACCATTTAAGAAGTGTATGGCATGAAATTTTACTCCACCTGGAACTATCCATTAGTGAAAACCAAAATAAAATTTGTTTACTTGTCACTGAGAAAATCTATGGGGAACTTGGTGTTACATTGCTAAAAAATTCCAGGGGGACAGTAAGGTTCAGTTTTGTACACTTTGTCTTAAATGTATTGTGGTGGGGTTAAGTTTTCTGTATATCCTACTCAGAAATGATACAATGTCAGACCACTTTTTCATTCCAAAATTCTATTCTGGTTTTCATGGCATCAACTGGGTCCAAAAAGTGGAAGGGAGAGGTTTGGGAAGGGTTCAGTAGAGGATCCAAAACATCAAGGACCCCTCCACTAAACTAACATGGGACTGTCGAATGCTGAATAAATTTCCAACCGCCTACCTGTGTTGTACTAACCTCTTCAATGAGCAGTTTCATTAGGCATTTTTCTTAAATTCCAGTGGGTCTCAGCAGCTACTGTGTACTAAGTATTACGGACACTTTCTATTAAAAGAAAATAAGGGCATGTTTTGACATGTTGCCTTGAACCATTCCCGTTGTTAGTCTCTATCAGTGCTAACTGCATTAATAAGTAAATCATCAACTAGACTGAAAATTAAGAGAAAGACTGACTCTAAAAACTGGGTAAGTACATATAAATGCATTTTCTTCCACTTCTGCATGACGTTCGAGATCTAAATGAAGTGACCAAGTTTTCTAATTTAATGTAACCAAATCAATGAAAACTTTTCAATCGGTACTTCATTTGTAAATAAATCCTACTTTCATAAATACTATTCTGTAAGTTCCTTTACATTACATTTCTCCTTGTAAAGTAGGCTCTGCAACATAATATTACCCAATACTTTGGCCTTCCTAACTATCATCTTCCATTTCTTCTTATTCTGTACCTTGGATGCCCAATTTTTTATTTTTGTGCTTTTTAGATCTTTTAGGACACTGTCCTTCCATCTGAGCTTTGGCTTTCCTTTTGCTTATAGCCAATGAGTTATATTGATACAGTTTTTGAACTATTTTCTCTTCCAACACATCACATGTGCCCAAACCAACTCAATCTCAAGCATATATGTTCAATATTTCATTATAATACAAAAGTATTAAAGTCAATTGTAAACTACATTGCTGACCATTGTCGTACATTTATAATCTATGTATAGAACAATCGATGTGGCCTGATGTTCTAAAAAAGGTAGAAATAGTTCCAATTTTCAAAAATGGTGTCGAACAAAGCAAATAATTACAGATCAATATCTCTTACTTCTAATATAGCAAAAAAAATCAGAAATTGATTCATTCCACATTTTACAGTTTCCTAACGCAATATAAAATTCTGTCCAAGCAACTGTTTTTTTTCTTTTCAAAATTAGGGTACAAAAGGTGTGACTCAACTTTATTTCAAACCTAATATTAAAAGTAAGCCTACTATTGTTGCTTTTCTGGACTTATAAAAAGCCTTTGAAACCGTTGACCACAAGATTTTACTTGAAAAAATTGCATTCATAATGTATAAGAGGTAATGCACTTAGGTTGATGACAAATTACCTCTCAGATAGGTATCAAATGGTTAAAATCAAATGTGTTATAAATTATTTCAAGTTAAAGAGTTCCACAAGGAACAATTCTAGGTCCTCTATTTGTAGTACATATAAATTATCTTCTGGAAAGTCTAAACAAAAAGGAAATAATTTATTATGCAGATGATACAGCAGTCATCTCATTTGAAGATGCTTGGGAAAAAGCAATTAACAAATTGCTAGAATACATAGCTAACTGGTTGCATCAAAACAAGTTATCTTTAAAAGCTGATGAGTCAACTTTCATTACCTTCGGAAATTGTGCTAGTGCTCTGTTAAACTTTGATATTAAAATTGGTAATAAAAAACTATCAAGGATGAGCAACTGTAAATATCTTGGGATATATATTGATTATAATCTCAAATGGAGTGTTCATACTCAACATATTGTCAATAAAACCAAGTATCTTATCTTTGTATTTCACAAACTGTCCAAAAATATGATCTCTAATACCTTAATGTTAATTTATTATGCCTTATTCCGTAATTACATAAACTATGGAATATGTGTGTGCGGTGTAGCATTAAGATAATAGTTCAAATGTACCACAACAAGTTCAAAACAAACTCCTAAAAAATAAGCAAGAACAGTGTCATTTATGAAGGATATCCACTTAATGTGTGCTAATCTTTTGCTTTCAACTCCCTATTACACCATTACACAGAACCAAGTTCTGAATTCACAAAGACTACAAGTATTACAAGGAACAAGAGTATTCCATTGCCAAAAATGAAAAAAAACAAAAATGAAAAAAAAACAATTAGCAAAAGTAGTTATATAGTATCTATTAAATTATTCAATCAGTTACCCGCTGAATTAAAAACCATTAACAATATCAAATCAAAAATATTTAAAAATAAAATTAAAGATAGGATTCAATTGAAAGCATAAAATCACTGTTTCTAGCCAGTAAGGGAAAATGTTCAGAGGTCTTATGGCACTGTGACACTATTGTCCCAGCAGCCAAAGAAGGATAATGAGATGTAACCAATGGAACGAAAGTGCGGTGATGTCATATGTCTTCAGCAGGGGGTGGCATAGCGTAGCTCCACCCACTCAAGACTGCATGCCGCAACACCCACACAGACTGCAATAACCCGTGGAAAAGCTTATTTCAGGAATATCGTGTGTCCTATGGGCCAAAAGCCAGATAAAACCCGCTGTCCCAGCTGGTATATCAAATTTTGACGGTTCAGCGATGGTCTACTTCATTTATGGAAAATGTATTTATCAATATTTTAAACAAACAAAATAATCTCCAAATAAATGGTTGTAATTTTATAAATGCTTCAGTTTTTTGTCTCATTTTAATTGGACAACTTTTACATAAATTAAAGGTTATAAAATTATTTGACTTTATTCTAATGTAATAATACGATAATTTACGTTCAAAATGAGGTTCATTCCCACAAATGCTCATCTGCATGCTTTGAAAAAACTTTTTGTTTACGACATAGAAGCTGTAAACTTATTTAACATTAACATAGCGTGGTGCCACTGTAATTTTCTGCAAAGCTAAAATGTGTTCCTAGCTAGTTTTGAAAAATAAAATGTACTTACTTATTAGTTACGAGTAAAAGTACATATGGTTATCAAATAAGTGATGAAATAAAAAATTTATGACAATCTTGCTTTTTATTTATTTTAATCAGAAAACTAAGAGATTCCGTGAAAAATAATTCAACTTTTATTTATTTCAGTCAGTACTCTTGGCAAAATGTCAATCTCCAAACGTAACATGTGAGATATGTCAAAATATTGATGGAAAAGAAACTGAGGGGACGGGAGCAAATGGGGTAGTTAATAATAATAATGATTTTATTGTCAAAAACTCAGATACAGATTATTTAGCATTTATTTGAAATTTCACGTATGGTGACTTGTGGAAAAGAGCTATTTGAGCTGCATTACTTAAAAACATTTAACCAAATCTCAGAGACATGTATTCAGAAATACGGCGAAGCAGGTTTGCTTTGGTTTGAAAAAAGCAATGTTAGACCTCTGACATATGACGATGATCAAAACACTTTATTGTCTTAAAATTCAGTTCCACTATGTATGGAGAAAAGACATTAATTTATTAAATTAATTTCCCATAAAAATCTACAACATTTTATAGTAAATTGTAATACTCACCCAGTATTTATTCATTAATTCAACTCGTGAATTTAAATTAACTTAATTCTAAATTATAATTCAGAATAGAATTCAACTACTATCTTATTATCAACAATTTTTAAAAGAACAAACAATGCCCAAAGAATACGCCTTTCCTTTTAATACTCAATGGAAAACTGACACGTGTAGCATGTTCACCCTCTTTCCCCGACTGTGTAGGAAGGAACTAATGTGGGTGGCAGCGTCCAAACATAAGATTCTGCTAACACGAGTAGAACGCCCACGTAAGAAAGATTCGACAATCTCGCGATGCTGGAATTGGCTTCTCAAATTTCACGTTGTCTTTAGGCTCCTCCCTCATTAGCTTTCTTTTGCTGCAAGGAGAATATCTAAATTTTTATTTAATTAATCTATTACTAAATTTTTATTTTTAAGTTTCGTGTTAAGTTATACCAATCTTACAGGTAAACCTCTATAGATAATTAGTTAGCATTAATTTACATGCTGTGTATTTATGTATGCATTTTGGTTTCAATAAATTTTACTAATTTAAAAAATATATATTTTCTAATATTTGAATTTATTTCTTTAATAAATTTAAAGAAAAGGAAAAAGAAAGAAGGATGTAAATCTAAACTCTCCCAAAAACTTGTGGGAGGAGCCCTGAATTATTCCTGGATTTAAGTCATGACATACAAATAAAGATCAGATACTTTTCGAAAGATCACATTCTTGAATGAATCTAAAATGGCATATCAAAGTCGGTTCATTTTGCCCAATCATAACGTCCAATCTGTTGGGTAGATCGTGTCTCCGTCAGCTGGTACTATATTTGGGGCACTCCAAAAGAAAGTGTTCCACGGTAAGTGTTGTATCACAAGTCTCACAGATGGGGGAGGTTCACCATGTAAGAGATGGCCCTGGGTAAGATAGCACTGGCTAATACAAAGACATGTAAGGATCACTTCTTTGCGTTCAGATCTTTAACGCCATCAAAAAACTTTCTCAATTCATTTTTCCGAAACTTTTCTCCCTTCTGTTTATCTTGTCATTGAGCCATCTCTTCTTTTACTTTTGATAAATTTTATTTACTTCTTTCCTTTTGTTTCCATAAATTAAGATCTTTGTCCTTCCTTCCTGACTTCCTTTCTGGCTATATTCATCATCCCACCATTCATTCCATGTGTTCTTCTTTCATTAACCCATTGTCTTACTTAATGCCTTGTTTATTTTATTTTTTAATTTATAATCAACTATGATATCTTTATTTGTGTATTCCTTAAGTTTGTTGGGGTTCTGCAAATTAATTTTATCCCATTTACAGATCAGAGGTGGTTTTTTTTGAAACCATGAAATTGTAATAAAACAAACCTTTTGTTTTATTACAATTTTTAAAAAAGATTCGAAACAACAAGGTCCTCAAAGATACATCTTCTTTGATAATCTCTTTATTATTGCTTATTAAGAGATGATCTAGCTGATGGGTTGTATTTTGGTTAGTTGATACAAATGACTATGTATTAATTTATGTTGGTCATGCATGCTCATTATTGTCAAATAATTTCAGGTTGCAAGATCAACAAGCATTCACCTATTTGATGTTTACATTCCTGCAGATTGTATTCACTCAGTACACAAGAGTATAGACTCCACCTGTGGTATTGGAGGGTGGATTGATTAGCTTTCCAATGCCATTTCCAGTCCCAAGTTTGGATAGTGGAGGAGGGTTGGGGCGTATGCCCAGCACCCCACTACAAAGAAATCTCGACTATCAGCCTCAAAACAAAATTAAACGAAATGTTAGATGACTAAGGCAAAAGAAACTGATTATGAATACTGGTTCATGGAATGTGAAAGCATTACTGCAACCCAGTAAGCAATAGGTATTAGTAGAGCAAATCAGCAGAATGCAGCTTGATATGTTGCTGTTCAAGAAACAAGATGTAGTGGGAATGAAATCTGATTTCGTTTTTATTTTAATGAACCTGAAATTAGAGCTGGGGAGACTGGTACTGGCGTTTTACTCAAGAAAGATTTTATGAAGCTTGTAATTGGATTTAAGCCGTTGAATGAGAGGTTATATAAAATAAGATTGAAAGGTAAATTTAATATCATTAATCAACGCATATGATCCTGCAAATGAAAAAGATTATGCTTCCAGGGAACAATCCTATGATATATTAGTGATAATGTGTCAAGAAGCGATATGCTAATGATCTTAGATGACTTTAATGCAAAGTTGGGAAAAGAAGAAACCCATAAAAATGTTACAGGTAAATATACTCTGCACGAATATACAAATGAAAATAGTGAAATGCTTGTTGATCTTACGTAACATTTAACAAACAAAACTTCATATTCACCTCCATAGTAAATATGTAAGACCTAAATGCATTCTATTTTGAGTTATTCAATTTGTGTAACATGCAAAGAATTTATTTAACACAAGACATCCAAGATAAATGATATGAACGATCTTTGTAAACACTGTTACTAGTAATATAATTGATTTTTAGATGAATTGAAATGACTAAATTGGTTCTGGAAGGAAGGCCATTCATCATAAAATAAAAACTTCTTTAGGCAAAACATAAAACCTCAAATTTAAAGTTGAAACTTCATGTACAAGGGATGCTTAATTCCACTGTTGTGTTTTAAAAATTTAATTTATTGGTGTATATGAACTTTTGAACCCCAACTTGTCATTAGGGTAATACTTCCAAGTTAATAGTTATTTAAGTAATTAATTTGCATAAGGTAACTGTGTTTGAAATTCAAGCAATTCAAACAGTTTTCCTTATATAATAAAATTGCTAAATAAAAAATCCTTATTAGCAAACACAGACAGAATACACATTTCTTTCTTTCACCAAGAGCCTCTGGGTTTATAGGATTACAATCCGGGCATAAATCTAGGCTTCTATCATTAATGGCAGCACTATAAGTAGACTCAAGTTTTCTCGGCCAATAACAGTCATAACTTTAATTTCAATAAATGGACGACCATTATCATGAAGGTAGGCAAAAAACAAATTGAAAGTAAAGGAAATATGGACGATTTAAATGTTGCAGCCGATGAGTTCATTTATCTCTCATTGTAAATTTTACTATAGAAATTCAATGGTTCCTAAAGGTGGTGGTACAGCGAACAGTGGTAATACTTTTCTGCACAATAGGACAGAAATTGAATATCCTTTGTTGAGAAGGTGAAATGCTCTAAGTACAAGATTACTGAATAACCCATAGAAAAGTGTTGCATTAACCAAAAAACTCTAGTTAACCATTAGTTAATTTCCAAATTTTAAACTAATTCATATCTTATTAAGTGCTAAATAGAATTAGTATGAAAAAGCAACTGTCAATTAAGTCATACTGACATTCTATGTCACTTCCTCTATTCAATAGAAGGTAATAAACACAGCCAAAACAAACTAATAGCATGTTTGTAAAGAATACCTACCACAAAATAATATATTTTATTTCATTACATTACAAAAATTCAGCTGTTTGTTCTGCAAGATGGTTCTCAAGAATGAAAAGTATTATTTGTTTCGAACCCTTGCAAGTTTAAATCACATGCCATTAAGAAGCATTCATATAAACTGGAACTTTTAAAAAATTCTCAGAATAATACTGTTTACTAAAATGTAAGTAAGATACCATACTTTGATGACTCAATAAATAAAATCTCTCTAAATTGGAATTACTTATATCCCTTTACATTACAATCATCTCTTTACTTAATAAGATTTAATTTCTGCTCCTAATCACTGAGTACATTTAAAAGCAGTGATGAAAGTTTCAAAGCTCACCTGGGTAATTTTCAGAACGACTAAATGTTGACACAGAATCTTCTACATGAACTACAGAGTGGAGCGTGACATCTGGTGTACTGTTAGCATCATTTGATATAAATCCATCTCCCACTAACTTCTTAGGGGACGATTGACGAGAGAACGAATTAAGATTTTCATTGTTTTTACTGTTGTTGTTTGATATTTCATCAGGCACACTATTCTTGTTTTCTCCTTTTGATTGATCTTCTCTGTCATCACTTAACTAGATATGAAATCAATGATTTTACACATGCCTACCAAATTTAGAAAAGTTTATTTCTCACAAACATTACCTACAACTTCCACAACACACATTAAAGTATATTTACCAAAGGCAATCCCAGTCCAGCTCGTGCCCAATTTACACCAGCTAATTTTTCTCTTAAGACATCAGCAACAGGAGAAACTAGATTAGGAGCAGGAAATAGCCCCACTTTACAAGACGGACATATATATCCAGCAGGAGCAGTAGTTGGGGGCATCTGACGAGCATATTCATTCAAACATGTCCAATGATACACATCTAAGTAGAGAAATACAAAAACAATCCTTAAAATGTTACAGGTCAAAGCAAATGGTGAGGTTAACACAGTTAATAGAACTTACGATAACAAATTAACCGAACACAATCTCCGGTGTACAATTCCTTAGTACATAGTTCACAAATTGGATTGTAGTCACTGTCTTGAAGCCACTGCAGATACGACTGCACAATACACTATAAAAAAATCGAAACTTCTAATAGGTAGTCAATAATATGAAATTAAATGGATAAGAGAAGAGACAATCTAACTTACTTTCGGATGGTTTGTTACCATACAAAATTCGCACACATTGACACGATGTTCAAAACAAAATTGATTCGTCACTCGTCTCTTAGGGCATTTACAAAGGCCCATTTCAGAAGCGCAAAACTTAATTATGTATCATTCGGGAGTCGTCAATGAAAGCTATGTGCCTGACAGCACCTGAAATAGGAGACAAATTAACTCTCAGAATTACTTCTCCACATCACTTCCACGTCTATCTCGTGACACGTCTCTAATCACACATCGACTATTTGTATCATGTGCGTCGCTTTTGCATTAGTGCTCCACTTAGCAATCAGTGTCCACAGTTGTCCTCAGTGCTCAACGGTGCGCACTTCTTGTGGACGATCGTTCACCACAGCTTTGACCGGTCGAGAACATGCTTCACCAGTGCTTCAGGCCACCGCGTGAACGGCGTGAACTACGGTACACCACGTATCCCAGGGTTGGTTTTCATTTCGTAGTTGAACATAGTTTACCATGAGTGCTTTCCATTTTGAACTACCATAGTTAACTATGGTACACCAATTGTGCTTTTCATTCTAACGAAAAAGTTATAATAAATGGACTCGCTCTATGCCGGATTCATTCACAGAACCGTTGCGGGCAGAAAGAGAATCAGGAACGAACCTAATTTAATTAGTGTGAACCAATCACTATACGTAAATTGTCGCGAGTATTCAATTCAAGTCATTCAAATTGTCGCGTCTTCCAGTGATGAGAGGTTTGTACTGACAACATAGTTAGTACATTAACATTGCGTTATCTATTTTACAGATGAATATTAATTTTGATGAGAAAGAGCTCTACACCGTAGAACGTCCCAAAGTGAATATTCGCACAACTTGTGAAAATAGCAAACCCATTATACGGCTGATTTATTTGCACAACATGTGAGAATATCGAACCCACTTGGGGATTACAATTTCCACAAATTGTGAGATTAGCTATATGCTGCAACGCTGATATCTAAATTGATATGAATTTTTGGATAAAAAAGACAATATACAACAGTCTTATTTCCGAATAGGATCTTTTGAGTCCTATTTTATTTTAATGTAAGTCGTTTCTAATGGATGAATTCAAAATATTACGTTTACACTTCGAAGTGCACGGTGTTCCAAATGGGTTTTTGTGTCACTCCACACGGATTTGTTTATCAAGTTTTCAAACTTAAGTTTATTTCAAGCATTAAAGAATTCGTGGCAGGTATCAATTCCAAATAAAGAGTTTCATTTGAATTTAAAATCTTAAGTTAAATATCATTATCTTAATTCAGATTGTCATTCGTGTAATTTCAAACCTTTTAAGAGGACTGATGACCCTCGTGGCCCATGCAGTAGTGTTCCTGTGCCTGTTATAGAGCAATACGCTCGCGAGTTCCAAAACATTCCTCTATATTTTTTTATTTACTCCTCTTTTTCTCACAAGTCTGTATAAGATTACGCATCTTGTGCGATTAGCAACTTCGTAAATCGGATCACTATTTCTACTAGTTGTGCCGAAAGTGAGCGTACCGTGGCGCGTTTATTTGTACGAATTGTGCCAAAAGCGATGTACCGTGGCAGCTAGTGAGCCAGACAGTGGCGTGGTCTAACAGCGGTTAGTTGCATGAGTTTTGGTCCAACGCGATTACGGCGTGTCAGTTCGCGAGCCAGCCATGTTAGAACAGGAAACCGAGAATCTTCACTATGATTAAGTCCGAAAAAATTTAAAACAGTACGGAGTAGTATCGTGCAAGATTAAGTGTAATGTTATTTAACGTAAAATTTGAAACCATAAAGAAACCCTGTAATATGTGGGACTGAATTCTTCCACGAATATCAACATCATTCGAACAGTATACTATGACAATGCCCATTCCATTCTAAAATATGGTATAATATTTTGGAGACAAGCACTAGAAACAAAAGAAACTTTTAGTTTACAGAAGAGAATAATACGAACAATTACAAACACTAATAAACTTTCTTCATGTAAACCATTATTTGAAAAGTTGAAAATACTTCCCCTGCCATGCATGTACATTTTTGAAACTTTGAACTTCGTAAAAAAGGATCTACTAGGCAAAGGACCACTCTACAGATTTAATTTCACTGTTTATGTTCACAACACTAGACAAGCCAGAAATATCCATCAATCACAGATAACATCCACTCTTAGCCAAAAAAGCACTCACAATGCAGGTATACAGCTATATAATGCTGTATTATATTACCACTAAACCTTAAAAACATCAATACACTGAATCCATTCAAAACAAAACACAGACAATTCTTACAACAGAAACTCTACTACAGTGTACAAAAATTCCTCAAATAACTAATGTATGACATACAATCTGTTGCAGGTAATCATCAGAACAAAGGTGTAGAAGGTGACCCATGATGCAGGAAAAGATCTAACAACATTAAATTACACTGTTTTAGCATAATATAGACCTTGACATAAATTAGTAAAATAAAAGTAAAATAATAGAATTTCTACCATAAATACCTAATAACCCTAGCCTAAATAAATATTAATATGTTGTTATAGAAAACAATAGTATTTTATGTTAACTTCAACTTAGCCTACGTTTAATGAATATGGTTAAATGTATCAAAATTATTATATTGTTATTCTTATATGTAAATATTATTGTTGGAGACAGCGTGGTTCAGTGGGTAGAGCGCTGCTGGCTGTATGGCTGGGGTTGAAACCCCGGTGAGGTGGGGATTTTCATCACACCTCAACATCCAGGCCTACTCAGCCTGCTGTAAAATGAGTACCAGGGTATATTCTGGGGTGAAACCGGTCGGTGCGAGATACTGACCACATCTCCTCCTTCTAGTACCGAGGTCAAATAATTGCGGAGCTCTACTCTCCGCGAAACCCATAGACCTTCGAGGTCTGTTGTGGGATAATTTGACTTGAAATATTATTGTTATTGTTGTTTGTACTATGACTCGCGATACATCATTGTTATGATATATGCGGTTCAATAAAATAATATATTATTATTGAAATAAACATAGGTTACAAAACTTGAGTTTGTTATGCCACTCCATACGGGTTTCTTTCTCAAGATGAATTTTGTTTATTGATCACTTCGTAGTGTAAACGTAATATTTTGAATCCATCTATTAAAAAAGTCTTACTATGAAACAAAATAAAACTCAAAATATCGCAATCGGAAATAAGACCATTGTATACCGTCTTTTTTATCCTTAAACACATAACAGTCTTTCTAGTTGTCATGCTGTGCCACAACTCGTACATGTTATCGCACCTAGACTGTGAACTCACTGTGCTCACATTTGGCGCAACTTGTCGAAATAGTGAGCCCATACACGGGCTCGCTAATCGAACAAATTGTGGAAACAGTGAGCCCCGTATATATCAGCCAGAAAGTCCTGAGATGTTATTTATCAGTAGCAGCAGCAGAAGCAGTTGTACCAATTTAAAAGAAAATCTTTGAATATGAATGAAGTAAAATTAGTTTTGCACCCTTAAAACGTACTTTCATCAAAGATAGTCCTTCAATCTCTTGGAAAGGTAATGAAAAGACAAACTATCCTTGAATCTATTACAATAGCATAGCACTACCAATGAAAACAACTTCGCACTTTATATTCCACTTCAGTGCAATGTATAATGGAAATTAAAATTCTGTTACTAACCCAAGTACCTATTTTCTAATGAACAAATTTCATTCAGAGGAATTCTTTTCAATATTTTCTAATTTCATTTTAAAAGTATCTTTTTCTGAGTTTATTAGCTTTATATCATAAGAATGCAATTAAGTAGCGAACGACTGTAGGTAGTATCCTGTAAACAAAAGAAAGGGTTGCATATGGAGGAGGAAAAACAAGTTATAGCCAATGCAGTATTGCTAAGATAAAATAACAGATTTTTTCCACCAATATCCCAGTCTGGTGAAGAATGATGAAGATTTCAAGTATTAAATGATGTGAACAATTATTGAAATATAATTCTTGTGAACCAAACTAACTGAAATACCTTTAGATTTATTTAGACTCATATCCACAGAAAGTTGGTTATGATCCTGGTGTAAATAAATTAGTATATTCATGGTGGGTGATGTAGATATTTTTAAACTGTTAAATTACTGTAACACAAGATACCCCTACAATTAGACACCACCTCTCAGTTCAATCTGCACTGCCAGTTACAAGTTCAGGTGTCCAAAAATCATTCCCTACTTTGTTCTGATTACAAAATGTAACACACTATGGCATGAAAAACAATAAATTTAGTGCATTGGCATTTACTACTATTCATTAAAATTTGGACGTTCAACCAGATCACGTATCAACATTTTAACTGAAAAACCAACACAGAAATTACTTTTAGTGAATAATTAATTGATTGATCAAATCATAAGAAAAATATTTAAATGAAAATTTTATTACACAAAAAAATCAACGTATTATAATACAGAAACAAATATCTCTAAAAAATAATTCGATATGTCTGTTTGTAAATATTAGTCATCTTTAGAATTTCTCAATTGTCACCTAGCTGTCAACTTTGCTTCTTCTATTTCCAGAAATTTTTAATAAAACTCAACTTAGCTTTTTCTTTTTCTATGAACTCTAACTTCTCTTCGTGTAATTTAAATTTTTCCTTCTTTAGTTTCTAGTTACCTACTTCCCCGATTAATATCCCACTCCTGTCACCTATTTTGAAGGAACCATGTGCTCAGTTGCATGGGATGGACTCACGTCAATCGCGTTTCGAGAGCTCTACGACTCCGTACCGCGACATTTTGAAACATGCGTTCACCAGCATTACGACACGTCGGCATACCAGAAATAACCCAGTTTGGTCGAATATCTCAGTAAGTATTGCTCCTAGAATTGTGGAAGTTTTATAATTTCGTATGTGTGGTATCCTCTATCTTCCTTCAAGAAAAATAAACGCAATCCGCCTTGTCTTTCCAGGTACAGCATCTCGTGGAAGTGGCATCATTTTTCCACGCCTCCACCATGCTGGCGCTCATCGTGGATGGTCTCACGGTTTAATTTTTTAACACGGCCTCCTAAAACATAAAAAGCAAGCACCATGTCCGCTGGAAACCAGCGACTTAGGTACTTATATCTGGTTAGAAATATATAGAGGGTATAACGGATAGAAGAAGTATGACGCGGGTCTGAAAATTTGAAGGAAAAAAAGAGAGAGAGACAGTCACAGGAGAATTTAATGATTATAGAAAGAAGATAAATTTTGGAAGATTAAAACTCATGAACAGGTAGTTTGAGGATATCTGAAGGGAATTTTCGGCGTGAGGCTGGATTGACTCTGCGTGCCAAATGACGGGAGTATTTTCTGAAAGTGTTGTGCGGGGAGGGGTCGTGAAATGCTTTCCGGATGTGTTTCCGGGCATGATGGAAAATAAATTTAGTTATGGGTTCTAATTTAGCGAGAGAACGGTGATAAGAGTTGGGTGAGCGCAAAGGTGGTCGTACAGCCATCAGCAAGAACCGGTTATCGATGATGTGAAGGCGGAGATGGTAAGGTCTGGAAGCAAATGCCCATGTTTCGCAGGCGTAAAGCGCAAGGCTGCGAATACACGCTTTGTAAATAATGAGTTTCACCTTGAGCCGGATCCTGCGATTTTTAAAGATGGGAGGTAGACGGGCAAGCGTGCTATTCATTTTGGAGTGTATAGATTTGGCATGTTCTTTCCAGCTGAGTTTCCTGTCCATCGTGACCCCAAGGTACTGGACACTTGTGGACCAGGTCACAGTGGTGTCTTTGACCTTGAGCGACGGCAGGTTCTGGAAGGCTTTGCCGGTCAGATGTTTGCCAGTAAAGATAATTGCCTGGCACTTGGAGGGGTTCAACGTGAGCCCATTAGAGGAACTCCAAGTTTCCAGGCGAGAGGTAGAAGATTGAAGGTTAGATATAGCGAGAGGGAGATTGTATGCACGTGCCGCATACGCGATGTCATCAGCGTAAAAAATTCGGAAACATGCCGAGGGCCAGGAAGATCGTAAAGAAAGAGAGAGAACAGAGTGGGTGCCCAGACACTACCTTGGGGAACCTCAGCGCATCCAGTCCGTCTTGATAGTCGGGGGAGGTTTGAAATCGTGAGGGAAAGGGCCGAGGTACGAGGAGAAAACTATGGGGAGATGGTCCGAGGTTAGCTCGAACCGGGGGTATGGAGTGATGATTTGGATATTGGAGGAGTGAAGGACAATGTCGAGGGTGTCGTGGGGAACATTGTCAACTAGATGGGTTGGTCCGGAGGGAGCAGGGAGGATGAGATTGGGAAGTTGTGCTAGGTAGATTGCCAGAGTTCTACCCCCGGCGTTACAAACTGTGCAACTCCAGTCGGTATGCTTGCAGTTGAGATCTCCGGCGATGACGATGCAGTTACCCAGACCCTGGAGAGAGTCAAGGTCCTCACTGTCGAGAGTCTTTTTAGGCCTCCGGTACGCAAACACCAGAATGACTGGGCCCCTTGGAGTGCCAAATTCCAAGACTGTGGCTTCAAGAGAAGTAAGAGGAGGAGCTGGAAGACGAGTATGAAGAATCGATTTGCGAATAGCGATGGCTGTACCGCCGTGGGGATTGAGATTTGGTATAGCGTAGGGCCTATCATCACGATAAATGGATGTCACCCGGAATGGATGGATGCCCGGAAGAGAAAATTGAAGTGAGGGAGTAAGCCATGTCTCTTTACAGAGAAGGACATGGATAGAGAAGTCAGAGAGAAATTGTCGGATTTCAGCGGTCTTAAAGATGGAGATGCCGTGGCAGTTCCACGACGCAATAGAGGTGATAGATTGGATAGCCATTTAGAAGAGAGCAGAAAGAGCCTGTAAGGCAGTAAGTGTCTTGGGGAAAAACGGGCCAGTGGCGGATAGTATGGGAAGTGCTTGTTTAACAGCGTCAAGAATAGCACGCAGATCAAATTGTTGCAATGGTGAGAACAGTTCAGATAGAGTCTGAATGTCCCCAGGGGTGATCCCGCCGAACAAGGAGGAAGCCGATGCAGTTGAAGTCGTCTGAGGAGATGGAAGAAGAGAGCCTTGAACAATGTCAGCAAAGGACACCGGCATTGGCCTTGGAGAAGATGCTGTAGTGGGACGTACTGCGGCATTGACCCTACGTGTTGCCTGCGCCGACTCACGCTGTTCTCGAGCGCGAGCAAGCTGCTCCGCTCGGCGTTGCTTGAGTGCAAGAAAGGCCAGGCAACCAGACCATGAGGCGCAGTGGTCGCCTGCGCAGTTGTTGCACGTCAGCTTGGTTATGCCGAGGAGTGCAGTTTGCCAAGCTATGGGGACCCGCACAGAGTGGGCATACCACATCCCGCTCGCAATGGTTGCGTGTGTGGCCCCACGCCTGGCATCGGGAACAATGGGCAATCCATTCGCGCCGGTGACATTCTTCTACCGAGACGCAAATATTGCCCAGATACCGGATATTGGTTTTAAATGTATGCACCGCTGTGTGTTCAATCTCCACCACATAGAGCCCGAGACGAACACGACCTTTCTCCCCCACTCTTCTTTTGTAGCTCAGTGAGGTGAAATACCTTCATCCCCTGGCTTGCAATGTCACCGCGAAGTGACTCGAGGTCGTCATTTGGTTGAAGGCCTCGAATCACAAAGCGATGGCGCCTTTCCTCGGTGACCCGATGAAAGAAAAAAGAGGTGTTGGGATCCTCACTTTGGAGAACCCGTAGTTTGCCGACAACCGCTTGATGGTCAGCATAGTCGAACACGTGCACTATAAAGTGCTGTCATGTGTTGCGACCCGTTAGTCTTCATTTTGAAGCTGACTGCAGAACACGCAGCAGCTCCCGAGTGTCGACGACATTTTCAATATAGATATCGCCTCCTCTGCGACCATTTCCTGATATGGCTTTGGAGGAGGACGGTGTGGTAGTGGTAGTTGTTGGAGAGGGAGAAGGATTGGGGAGGAGAGCAGCACTCCCTGCATTTCCTGGTATCCCTATTTTACTCCTAGCCTTAAATTTATCCGACGCGGTGATTCAGACGGTGTCTACTATAGTATTACTGTTCGCATCATTAAGTTCCCTAGCCTATAGTGGGGGTGTTATGGGCGAAAACCTATTGGTTAATGTCAGGGGCCCCTTTTCCTGCGACGGTTTTGGTCGAAATATCTTCTTGACCGGAGTGTATCCGTCCTCGCATTCCATTGTCGCATTATCATGCGGTCGGAAAGCTGGAATGACCCTGGTAACACATTTAATAAGTGTAGAGAAACCGGCATCACCGGACTTACCTGGAAGGTCCAGGAACCCGGGTCTCGTCACCGCGTCTGCTGTGGAGGTATTCGGGTCTGCAGTGGTGGTATCTGATGCCCCAGTGGGAGGCACCGCAGAGACGGGCAGCATTTTCGACGACGCAGCAGCCTCCATCAAGGACGAAGCCGGCACTGATACCATCCTGGAGGCGGGACGATGCTTCATTCTCGCTCGTCGCGACGAGAAGAGCCACTTGTCGGCAACGGAGTCTGCGGACGACACTAAATGTCCACTCGACCATGTCGACGGAGTGAATGCTTCCTCCAGCTGGCCCCGGAGAAAGCCCTCAAGAATGCTGGGATCAATAATTTAAATTAAGAAAATAAAAAAAACAAAATTTAAAGAAATTAGAAATAAGAAATTTCGCACGGTATCTTAAAGCAATTACTTCATCATCAGATAAAGTAGTCCAGAAGAAAAGATGAAGAAAAACACGAAGGATGCAACCCGCACGGCACGGGCTGCCTCGGACACGGGTTGCCGTGAAAACTGCAACAACGCACAAGTCCTCTCCCGGAGGTTTGAACCGCGCGCCGCGGGACCACGTGGTCCAAGGCAAACAAACTTCGTAAGACCGAACGCTACGGAATAGGCGGGAAACGCGGAGCGCACCGGCACACGTCCGTCCACCACGACAGCCGAACTCGGTATGCCCGGGTACAGCGTTTTCATTGCGGGTGAGGGTACTCCTACTCCCACCTGAGCTCGGACGGGCGTTCGTCCGGACCGTGTACCATTGGTCTAACCTTTGGCCTCTAAAACCATTAGAGCGAAGGAAGGCGTGTCAGGAGGCGCGCTTCTCCAAACATAAGCGAGATGCGAGGGAAAAGCATGGCGCGGCGGGAGTGAGAGAGCTAGCGCCCGCGCTACGTCTTTTCAGCGGGCATTGATCCATAGCTTTACAAACGGGAAGCGTGAAAATATTGCTCCACGCGCCTTGCTGGCGCCACCATCCCTTCTCTACTTGTATCTGCATTGGAATTTATAACGACCTACCATAAATTACGTAAGGTAAAATTAGACGATTTTAACCCCTCGTCTCACCCTCTTTTCGCAAGACATAACGCTGTCCCTTTAAAACTTATGTTGAACTATTAATTCTAAATCTCAATAGTAAATGCAAAAGACTTCAATAAGCACACCCCACTCATTTAAAAGAGTATAATTCGATAAAAAGATCATGTAATATATTTATATTACTGAACAGAAACTTCTACGCGAAATCGTGTTTCCAATAGGATAATTATTGTGAAGTAATAATGACTACTGTGTTACATAGCTCATATTTTAAGTAGGCTGTTAACACCACCTCAAAACCTTCAGTCAGTGATGGATCCAGGGTTTTATTTTCGGGGTTTCAATATCTGGGGGTTCTAGAAGAATTAATAATTTAATGGAAATGACATTTTAAGGCACTTTTTTGATGATATATAATTATAATTTTATTGTCCATTACGAATAATAGACCTACTAAGTAAATTTTATAATTTACAAAATACAAGAAAATATTACTTTTTACTCTTTTTTGGGGGGGGGGTGCGGATCTGCCATTCGGACCACGGCACAAAATGACTGCCATCTGGGGACCATTTCACCAAAGTACAAACGTTGTTCGTAACACTTTGTTTCGAACATTACTTGTAATAACAAGTAGTTAGTTACAATTGTTTCACAAAGATTTCGCTAACTTGTTAGTAACAAGTACTTGTCGGTAACAAGTGGAGTCTCTGCACACTTGTCAGTAAGAAGTATTGGCGGACAGTCTACTCTTTTATGCTAGATTCTGCGTTACGTTATGTCATATTTGGTATTTCTATAACATTCATTAGTACACTTTTTGGGAAATATAGCACATAAAGTGACAGCTTTTAACATATTACATATAACTAAAAATAGTTCAAGCATATCAACAATGACTTTCAAAACTGTAACTAAGCTAAACTAATGACGTATAACAAAATATAAATATATAGTAAAATGAATACGGTTCTTTCTGTATAAAAAGTTTTTGTAATACGTCACTCCTTTTCTTTTAGCTTTACACACATCATTCTAAAGCGTTCGTTAAATTCGCACACCGACACACGTAAATTTCACACTTTCCCTGAATCCTTTGTCGTTGAACACGAATGAATAACTCATCCACTTCCGAGAAAGAATTTCACTACATCATATTAATAAAATAACACTTGCACAATTTGGTTTTATTTAATCGTGTCAGAGACATACATAACATCCATCATATACATTAAAAATTAAAATTTAAAAACAATGAAATTAACAAAGAATACTTCCAACAAAATTGGTACAGTAATCATCATTGTCTTTGCCAACAAGAGAAGACGTTGTCGTATTATGTGCTGCGCAAGTTCTTATTAAATGTGGTGCGTCCAGTATGCGGGTAGTTCACAAGCTTCTTTAGTGGCGTTAATCACGTTCTGGAGAGAGCATTTATTTGGACACAGCTTGCAGACAAGGAGGTGGTCCATTGTTTCTTCTTCGCCACACTCGCATATTGTAGAATCACAGGTAAATCCCCACTTTTCTATGTTGGTCTTCGTCCTGCCAACTCCAGACCGCAACCTATTGAGCGTCTTCCATATAGACCAACGCTCCTCGTGGCCCGGGGAGAGGCTTTTAGAGGACATCACTTATCCTGTGAGGTGGTTGGACCAGGCGCGCCAGGCGTTTTCCCGGAATTGTGAGAAAGCCTCAATGAGGTTGTCTGTCGCATGAAGGAAGCTCTTTCTTTACTTGAGCCTTTGAAATTCCGCCTGTTATCCGCACAAGGTATGGATCCTCGAACTAATTGCCTTAGATTTCTCCAGTCTGGATGCACACTCACGATGCATATGTGGAAGTAGAATTCCTGCTAAGCAGTTTCAAGTGCTGTGTCTCTCAAACATCCTGTAATGAGTCTGCAGGTTTCATTTAAGGCGACACCCACTTGGCTCGCGTGTCTAGATCTGCACCAGACGGGGCAAGCATATTCTGCGGCTGAATAGCAAAAGGCTATAGCAGAAGTTCTTAAAAAAAAAGGGTGCGCCATCCACGGTTTTGCGGTTAATTTCCGGAGAATGTTGTTGCTTGCTGATACCTTCCTTTTAGTGTTCGAGCAATGTGTTCTGTAAATAAGTGCTCGGTCGAGGGTTACTCCCAGATATTTGGGTGTGAAGCAGTGTTCCAGTTGCTTATCTTCCCAGTTCACCTGTAGTTGTCTTGCCGTATGTCTGTTCTTGAGGTTGAATGCACAGACTTTTTGCACAGAATGTGTTTTCGATGTGTTCGACGTCAGCTGGTTCTCTTGACAACTACCTAGGATCTACAGAGCCTGACAGAGCCTTTCCTCAGTCGCTTTGAAAGTTGTTTCTTTGACAGCTATTTCAACATCGTTTGCATAAATGAAGCTCTTTCTTCCTTGCGGGCGAGGCTGGTCATTTGTATAGACATTATAGAGTGCAGGAGCAAGTACACTTCCTTGTGGAAGACCGTTCTTTAGATTCCTCCATCAACTCCGCTGGCCTTGAAATTCGACAAAAATCAGTCTGTTGTGCAAAAAACAATCATTTGAGTGAGTTTGAAATCCTTGGTTATTCTAATCACCTTACAAAGCAGTATACGGTGATGAACTGTGTCATAGACTGATTTCAAAATAATATAAGCTACCCCAGTGATTTTCTTGTTTTCGTAGCCGGTTTCTATATATTGTGTGAGGTGCAGGACTTGGGACATACTACTTCTCCCTGGTCGTAAGCCGACTTGTTCTGATATGAGCAGTGGGTCCACCATTTCAGATAACCTATCGAAATTCATTCATTCTAAGATTTTGTATAAGTGGCGCAGCAGGGAAATTGGACGTTCGTGTTAAGTAAGTTCAGATGTCATTGCTTACTAGCGGGACCAAATCTTTTATGTTGCTCGATGCAGATATCATCAAGATCTGCACGAATATATAACAAAGAAAATATCTTTTAAGCAAGAGGTGATACATGCTAAGCGGGTAAGTTGGACAAAGTTTGTCGAAGAGGCTTTTCGAAAGTCAATATGGGATTTACCTTATCTACTAAGTGTAAATAAAATAAGACGTAAAGAAATTTGGACAACTTTAACTTGGGAGAGAATCATACAGATGATTGATTAACAACTGGACAGGAGCTTCTGAAAGGGTATTTCCGGAGGATAAGTTAGAAACTTGGTGATGTGGCAATTTAGATGAAGAAGAAATACCGAAAATAGACCTAGAAATACAAATGTCAGTAAAACAAATGGGCCAAAAACAAAGGCACCGGGTTACGATAAATTCACGCATGAAACTTTGTATCAAATGATACCTTGTATTGGAGAACATTTAGTGAGTATATACAACGAGTGTCTCAAACAATCTATCTTGGAAGATAGAACACATAAGGCTATTCCTAAAAGGAAAGGAACGAGACCCAACACAACCAACCTCATAACACTCAATAACTTTAATCCAAACTTTAAGAAAATAATTCGATAAATTTATAACAGGAAGGATACAGCAATATCTGGAAAAGAATGGGGATATGAACACCCGACAGTACGGTTTCTTGCCAGGAAATTCAACTAGCTCAGCTTTGGATATGTTAGTAAAGAACATCAATGAGGACTCAGAATATGCGCATTCATATACGAGTATATTCATACAAAAGGGGCTTCCGATCATGCACGGTGGGGTATAATAGTCCAAACATTAACAAAAAAGAAATTGCCAAAGTATCTTCTCAATGTAGTTAAATCATATTTTGAAAATAGAATAATGGTTATGGAAAAGGGAGGAAACATATAACACCAAGCATCAATAGGTTGCCCTCAAGGATCAGCTAGCGACCCTATATTTTGGAATATAGTTTTCGATAATGTTTTGAGGGATTTAGAAAGAGAAATTATAGATGTCATAGCGTATGCAAACGACATGGCTTTATTAGTATATGGAAATTCACGCGCAAAATTAGAGACAAGCAAATGAAGAACTGCATAAAAGCCCAATAATATGTAAGAAGTATGGATTAACAATTTCAGAACAGAAAACACGTTGCATGTGGTTTGGACAACCTGTACAACATAGAGATTTTAAACTTACAATGAGGAATGTGGAGATACAGACTGTGCGCAGCTACAAATATTTCGGGGTGATCATTGATGAGCAATTAAACTATGAAAAACATTTAGGATACATCAGAAGGAAGGTTCAAGTAACATTATACAGTATGCTACGCATAGAAATACATCGATATGGCATCAAAACTAAAGATCTGAGGTTCTTAAACAATGGAGCATTGCGGCAGGCAATAGCTTATGGTAATATATGGGGAGTAAACGTTAAATTTGAACAGTTTACAAACAATAGAGCGGCAATGCTATTACCAATAGTTAGGAGTTATACAACTGTGTCGACTATGGCCCTAAATGTACTTGCAGGAATAATACCCAGTGACCTATATGTACTAAAAATAAAGTATAGATATTTGTTGAAAACAGACGGGAAAATAATAAATGAAAAAAGTTAGAGAGAGAAGATAAAAAAGCGAAAGAGAAATTAACACGCTTTTTATTAAATGTATTGGCAAAAAGATGGGAGATGAGTTAAAACGAAGAGTTACTTACAGGTTTATTCCTGATGTTTGCTTTGCAACAAACAATAAAAAATGGTTTGAACCATCTAAACCAATGATTGAATTCTTGAGTGGTCACGGTGATTTTGGGCAATATAAAAAGAGATTTCGAATAACTGATGCTGCAGCATGTCTGCAGAAACTTTGGAACATGTGCTATGGGACTGCACTTTATATGCACCAGAACGTGCGGAATATTTCCGGGAATATGGAAGGCAAGACATTTTGTCAACAAGAATAGGAAACCACCTAATAGACACAAGAGGAAAATTTGGAACATCAATGATATTCGTTAATAAAATAAGAATTTTAAAGGATACGGACAAGAGAGGAAGTACATATGCACACGTCTCCTAGTTGGCGGGTATGGGCAACGCATATGCGGCCAATATATGCAGCGCCAACAACTGAAGCGTAAAGAGATAGAATATAGATCTTAGATCCTTGTATTGCTCGGCAACACGGACAAGGAGGCTTTAAGATAGCCTAAAATAAATGAAAAAAATGGATGCAATAATTTCAATGTTATTTTGTTCTGTGATTGAGAACTTAAGGATTTGAAGATCTAGTTTGGCAAATATCGCACTACCATATTGGCTATGAGGTTTTTCAGCAACTAATTTCATTCCTGGAACCCTGGGGTCGGGTTGGTGAATGTCCTTGTTTGTTTCCTGGACAAATAATAGATCACATTTGTGTTTGCAGCAAAGGTCGTCTAGTAATCGTTCTTTACTTGTTGATAAGCCTTCAATGTTTGCAGAGATGACAGTGATGCTTGGGTCTGATACGAGCCTTATCCGATTATTAGGAGTCTTTCTCATTCTTATTTGAGAATGTTGTCTTTGGTATGCTGATGCTCAGTTCAGTAATGGATCAGTTTAGTAGATAGATCAATGAATCTACGGCCTTGGTAGCGTCAAACGACGCCTCTTTTAAAACAGGTAGAATGCATGGTTCCATGGAAACAAAGATTAGTAGTAGAAAAATTGATGTATTCATTTAGTATAATGAAATATCATTTCTCGGTCTCTCAAATCGTTCAAATTCTATAAATATAACGAAAAGTTTGAAACATTTGGCAATATAACAGTTATTGTCAAACTTACATAGTTTATTAGTTATATAGTTAGTTCACTAAATACATAGTTAATTTATTTGATAAACCGCATTATAAAATTCTTTCTCACTTGTCAGCTTTACTGACCAACAATACTTCTAAAACATAATTGTTGTTCCTTGTAAACATAATTATAATTCGCTGAGAATAAACATAATTCAAAGATAAATATTGTAAAATATATATCTAATTATTGAATATGAGTTTAAAAAGTATATTTACATATTTTTGCAAAAAATGTTCAAATCAAAAGTGAAAATTGCGCGAAAGTTATTATTTAAATGATATGAAAAACAGTATGGTGAAACTATATGACAATGTTGTTGAACACGTAGTAATTACAAGCGCACAAAACGAGGCCTTATGTGGTTGGAAAACTAAATTTATCGATCATGTCGTAAGTATAATTGCACCCGGACACCGAGCACTTTTTAGCCATGTTTCGCGTGGATATGTACCATTGCACAATTTTCTCTCTTGACTTGTTTTTTTACGGGAAAATACGTAAATCAACTTTTTAAACTCATATTCTGTAAGGGTTCGTTTTTATGTCGATGATTTATCTAAGGATAAAGGGGATCATAGGCGGGGCGTCGTGCCTTCAGCACGGGTAGTTTTTCAATAAGTTATAACTAATAATATGCAGCCTAATATAATCTGCCAGTTATTGGTATATGTGGATATTGCGCTTTCTTCCACCATGCTTATGTGTAGAATGCGGACAGACTGAAGACTTGCTCCTACCGTGCATAGGCGGTACTTGAGAATCAAACTTCGAACTAAAAACTAAAATTCCTAAACAAACGAAATCCGGAAATCATGTACGTCAACACGGAAGACTAACAAACAATAAGAGTTGCATAAATGCAACCTTCACTGCTTGTTACCTCAACAAGGACTTTGTCTTGCTACATAATTTTGTATCACATTCAGATGTCACAATTGTAACTTACTGGGAAGTGCCAGATTTTTTAGTCAAATCTAAACTGACCCTTACAGTTCAATAATTAGGTATATATTTTACGATATTTGAATACATGTTGAGAATGTTTTAAAATATTTATAAGTATTTGTAGGAATTGAGAGACTACGAAAGGATATTTCATTATACTAAACTAAATTCAACGATTTTTCTACTACTTAACTTTTTTTCCATGTAACCATGAATTCCATCTGTTTTAAAAGAGGCGTCTGTTTGACGGTACCGGAGTGTGTCTACAGAGAGAGTGGCCGTTCTATCCCCACGACCGAGATCCGCCATGTTTCCCTCAAAGTGACGCGATTCAAATACACTAATGTAAGTATAAAATGTGTTTCACTTGATGCACCTCAAGGTAGCGCGCAAGTCGAATGCTTGCCTGGACCTTCTATATGGTTGGAGAACTATAGAGATAGGTGGGCGGTGGAGACACGACGGGGGCGGCGGAGGCGGCCGCGACTGCTTGTAGAACTAAAACGCTTGTAAAATCTAAACTATTCGTTTAAATTTTACGATTTAAAGACAGTCTATCCAATTAAATGCACAAAACACAGAATGCATTTAATTGGATTAGAATATTTTTTATCTACTTGAACTACTCTCTTAAGTTGAAGTATTTTGACACGTCTATTTTTAAAACCTTTTTTTTCAATAATTTAGGTTAACGCATGTAGATAGACAGATGTTATCGCAATATTGCCATTCATTGTTACCACCTATCTCTAACCGTTTAGGCAGCGTAAGGGAATATAAGTCTCCTAAGACTAATTCCCCCCCCCCCCCGACTTTGTTGTCTATTCTCATTATTACTTTGTGATACCTAAGATAACAAAATATATACGCAAACCCTGCCAGAGAACAAATATATGAATGAAGAAAAGAATAACGAAAATCGGATTAGTGGTTCTCGAGTTTTAGGAGGTGTAGAAGGTTTGCTGTCCGGCAGATATCAAAATGACATAAAATGAATAAATTCAATTACAGTGTATCTTGGAATTATAAATTCTTTCCCCATTGACTGAATAATGGCGCAGCCAATGAAAATCGTAACGCGCATCGGCCACACTCTCTCTAGACGCACTTTGGACGGTACTGAACGGTACCTCTATCGGTGAAAAAAGTAAGTAGGAAAGTAATTTACCGCCGCTTCAAGTCGAGTGGGTTCACCTCCCTTCTTCACCCTGTGATCGACAATGGAGAGATTTCTACAGAAATGTAGGGTTGTAACGGTCCAGGAAAAATTTGTCACGGCTCCAACTGTTCCAGTGACAGAGTTGAAACAGTGACACGCTACCGGTCCAGCGACTGTGACTCATACGCGGGAAGTGACTGGAGCAGTGAGGCTCTGGTATTTGTTCCCTGTTCCATCTTCGCGTTACACTGTCATTAGTTTATTCAGAGACGTCACTGAAAACATATCAATAAATAGGCATGACAATGAAATGGCAATTGACTTATGATTTTCTGCTGTTAACAGATGAATTATAATAATAAAGATCCCTACAGCCTAAACTTAAAACAATAAAGACCCTTAGAACTTAAACAACAAATAAGGAATTAAATATTTATTGTTTATCACTACTTACGGTAAAAACTAAAAAAAAGGATTCTTAAGTTAAACGGAAGGTAAACACACAAATTCAAACAAAATCTAAGAAAACACATTTGATGGTTATTTAAAACGTATTATTCAAGCCATTATGATATTTTACGCCTATAATACGAGTATATTGGCACCAATGGTTTTTATATTTTTTTGTTTGTCTTAATTTTTTTAATTCGCCAATTTCGAGTAATTTCATTTTACAATTTTATTATACCGATATAAATTCATAGAACGGGATAGTCACTGTTTTCAAAACCTCTATTCCTTTCCCAGAATGATAAGAATTTACGAAGGCGTGAAAGAGACTTATTCTTTTGACTGTGACAATGAACGTAATCTGTGACGGCGACCGCCTGTAACAGAGAATATAGCCACGCTGTGACTGCAAACGCCGCATCTGACAACTACGCTGTGACTGCGATCGACGCCTGTGCCAGAACTTCGCTGTGACAAGCAGTACCGATACTTGCGAGAAAACGGAGCAGACTGCTAAGAAACTCCAGGTTGCTTCAGAATTTCTATTACAGAGTTACAGGTATTGTAGAGGGGACTCAGAACAGCAATATTTGGTAATAGACCCATGTCTGGAAATGCGCCGTTTGGAAGGTAAACGACTTTGAACGATGGAAGGCAATACACATTGACAGCGGACGGTGCCTCGTGTCATGTGATGTCTTGTGTGACGTCATGTTACGTGTCATCAGAGAAAAGTCCAATGAATTGTTGCGCATGTACATCAGTTGCCACTGAGCGATCGAGAAAGACTGTGCATTAGAAAATGGTGGAGTACACGTTTTCCGAGTACACCGATATGTTGCTCATCTACGGTAAAAGTGGACGAAATTGTCCATTAGCACAAAGTCTGTATCTCGAACGATTTCCGGGTCGTCCCCGTCCATCATATGCCATTCATGCAAGATGGAGCAATGGTTTCGGGAAACCAACACCTTCAAGGCTAATAGGGCCGATTGTGGTCGTGGTCGGACGCGCCGCACTGTAGTCGTGGAAGAGAAAGTCTTCCAACTGGTCGACCAGAATCCGTCGACGAGTACTCGCAACATCGCAGGTGCCGTGGATGTATCCCAGAGGAGCGTCTGGCGAGTTCTCCATGAACAGCAACTTCACCCATACCATCTCCAGATGGTGCAGGCATTGGGTCCAGCTGGTTTTGCGCCACGTACCTATTACCGCGCATGGTTCCTACACCGTTTTGCAGACGTTCCAGACTTTCCTCGGATCATTCTTTTCACAGATGAAGCGCATTTCACAAACGAAGGTCTGCTCAACCGTCGTAACAAGCTCACTTTGTATGAGGAAAACCCTCATGCCAAACATATCAAGGAATTTAACATCGTTTCGGTCTTAATGTGTAGGCTGGTATTATCCATGGTCGTCTGATTGACCCATGTATTCTACCGCTCCGTCTAACGGGTCACAGCTACTTGGCCTTCCTGCTGGTGCAGCATTTGGAGTATGTGCCATTGCATATCCGTCCGATGATGTGGTTCCAGCATGATTGCGCGCCAGGCCACTTTTCACGCGAATTCCGTCGGCATCTTCAAACATTCTAGGTCGCGGTGGACCGATACATTGGCCATCACGATCGCCCGATTTAACTCCTCTGGACTTTTTCCTGTGGGGCTACATGAAGAGTATTGTTTACGATACCCCTGTGGAGTCACAGGACGATCTCCTTGCCCGTGTAATGGCTGCAGCCGAGGTCATTCATGACACCCCAGGACTATGGACCTTGTGTATGTGAACATTGATCGCAGGTACACTTTGTGCAACGAAACTCGTGGTCGTCACTTCGAGCATATGTTGTAGTTCACACAGGTACGAGTTGGTTGATATACGTGCAGCGTATCCTTTGACGTTATTTCAAAGTTGTTTATCGGCGCATTTCCGGACATGGGTTTATTACCAAATATTGCTGTCCTGAGTCCCCTCTACAACACCTATAACTGTGTAATAGGCATTCTGAATCATTCTGCATAAGTACAAGTATTCGCGTGCGCCATGATGGATCTAATAAAGCTGGCACCCTTAGGAATATGCATATCCGGAGACCGCTTTGAAAAAATATTTTACATTAGTTTTATTGTTAATAAAAGAAGAGCAGTAAAGAAGGAGTACTTATCTGACATGGTAAGGACCAGATTCATCGGTATTCGCGCGCCAGTTCCGTCTCCTAACTGCAGAGTGGCGGTCCGTAATGCCTTCTGAGTGTTACGTAACATACAGACGTTCCCTAAATTTGAGTGTGAACTGTCAAATCCCCATGAAAATATTATTACAAAATGCTGATGAAACTGGTTCTTAAAGTTTCTAAATTGATATGAAACGTCACTGCCAGAAAAAATTGACTATTGCTGTCTTTTTTTTTTTTTTTTTCAGCGAAAAATGGGGAAAANTGATTGAGTGAATAGTAGCGTTGGAGTGTGGTTTTATTTGATTTCCAATATTAAATTTTCATAGCTGGGTGAATTGAGAGAGGAATGTTGAGGCAATGAGTTCGTTAGCGGTTCACTGTTGAATGGTCCACGATTCTCGATCATCAATTATTTATTTAGACCACAGATTTGGACGGTTTCCTTAATGTGCATTCTTTAACCTGTTTCGTACACCCTTACTGCCGTATTACAATACGCAGTAAGTTGTCAGAATTTCCGAATGTTACAAAAATAAATGTTATTAACATACGTGTTCAAATTAGAAAGCTGTAAAGTAGTATGATACTTATACAACTGAAGCAATTACCTTATTAAATGCCCATAACCTCGACTAAAAGTGGAACTGTCAAAATATTGTTTACTCACAGGATGGAAAATAAAACGAATTTCCGACTATTTGTTGAGTGTAGTATCCATGGTTGACTTGATATCTAGGACTGTCTGTGGTTTTCATTTATTGAAACAAGTTTTTTATTTCATTATTTGATGAATCTTACATTACTGCAATGGAAAGCATGATAGAATGTAGATTAAATGCACTTCATAGGATATCTCAGGAAAAGCTCATTCAAATTCTGGACAGGATTCCAGGCAAGAAAGACTTAATAATTGATCGTGTGATCATGAAATCATTGGATCGAATAACTGGAGCCAAGGTTTTGCGGTAAGATAACTTCATGAACGTAATGATTTTATTTTGCATCTTTCCAATGCTGGTTATTGTTTTTACTTCCATTTCAGGTCTCATAATGTGGATAAAATTTACAGACTTGATAAAACCCATGTTTATTGCAAAAATTCTAATTGGGTGTACATACTGTACTCAAATCTTATTACTGCCAAGTGTGTTTGTGATCAGATAAATGGTGAATTAACTAAAAATAGTAGCAACAAGTATTTTATAATTCTGGTACCTTGTGAATTAATATCAATTCAATGTCTCATTGAAGAAGAAGGAATTTATGACAAAGTTACTTTGTACTCCTTGCCATGGGAATTAATTCGTTTAGATGATAAAGTGCTGTCATTTGAACTACCAGACTTATTCCAGATGTTGTTTGTTGATGGCGATCAATCTTTCCTGTCATCTGTGGCACGGTGTCTTTGGTCATTTCAACTTTTATTTGGTAAATTTCCAGTCACTATATCATCAGGTCGTCACTCATCACGAGTCAGCAGCATGATTGATGTTTTAATGAATGAGTTAGGGTCACCTGAAGGACGCGATTCTAGTGTTGGTTGTCTTGTACTTGTTGATCGGGATATTGATTATGCTTCAGTATTGCTCACACCAGTCACATACTTAGGACTGTTGGACGAGGTTTTTGAAATTCATGGTGGCACTGTTGAATTAGATGCTAGATTCCCTGGGAATAAAAACATTGTTAATTTTCAACTCAGTGGTGATGATGGAATTTACAATGAAATTAAACATCGATATTTTTCGGGTGTCTATTCATTTTTAAGTAGAAAAGTAGGTGAATTGCAAGCTGAATCAGAAAGAAGACAAAAAATGACTACGCAAGACATGAAACAATATGTAGAAATGGAACTTAAGAAAGTGATAAACATGAGACAAGCTTTGTCGTATCACATAGGTGCTTGCGAAGCTATTATTGGAGAACTTGGTCATAAATTTGAAGCACTACATAGAACTGAACAAAATATTCTTGAAGGTAAAAATAAATCTGAGAGTTTTAGTTATTTGGAAGACTGCTTGGCCACTCAAACAAGTGATAAATTTTCATTATTACGATTACTATGTTTAATGTCATTAACTCAAGATGGTCTAGCGAAGGATGAATTGAACACTTTTAAAACCCAATTTCTTCACTCTTATGGGTATGAGAATCTAATGTGTTTTGCTAACTTGGAAAAACTTGGTCTCTTCACACAGCTAGGTTCAAGCATCCTACATGAATCTGCTGGGAATTTAGCTGATCGAGTTGTTCAAGCAGTATCTTTACCTAAAAGATTCAGTGCCTTCAGAAATATGGCATACAAATTGAAACTTTTCCCAGATTATACTGATGAAGAACATGATGATACTAAAATGCCCAAAGATATGAGCTATGTTTTCAGTGGATTATACACACCTGCAGTATGCCAATTAATACATTTGATTTTAAAGTCTAAACAACCTTTGGAAGATATCTTGAAATTGCTACCAGGCACTTCTCTTGTTCATCGTGATACTCCTACAATCCCCAGGACATTTTTTGTATATTTTGTGGGTGGTGTAACATATGCTGAAATAGCAGCATTTGAACTATTGGAAAAATTAACTGGAGCTAGAATCTTGGTTGGGGGTACCAATATTATAAATGGTAAATCCTTAATTAAAAGTTGTATATGAGAATGTGAGATATTGTTTTAATATTATCATTACACGTTAAATTGAATTTCTTGTTGTATTTAGTTTTAAGGACCTTTTGGAAAGAGCAAAGAATATTAATCAGAATCATTCAAATTATGCTATTTAACCAATTATTATCCTATTTCTTTTTTATTACTTAATTGGTGTGAAAATAGATTTAAAAAATTCATATTGTTTATAATAAATATTTTCAAATATGAATTACAATTTCTTTATCAAATAACCTAAGTTTCTAAAATTTCTAAATCCTCTACCTATTTGATTATTATAACATGCCACAGAGAAAACATATGTACGTGTATACATCACAACACAGTATAAGTTTTTAATAACTAATTCTTTGTCATTATATACTATAAATCTGGATTGATCATGAATATTTGTTTGAACCAAATTACTGCTTCTACATTTAAATGTATTTAAAATTTCCTTACAAACCACAGACCTTGGTCCAGCTGAGCTTTATTACCTTATTATGATATGTAATCAACTGAAGTTGATTTAATTATATCACATAATTGTCACTTGTATGCATGCTCAGTCTGTAAAAGTGTGTGAACCTAGAAATTTAAGAATGAAAACATATGGGAAAGGTTTCTGATCCAGATGTATCTTTAATTTTTATATTTAAATAATTATTCATTTTCTTGACATTTTTTATGTCTACAATCATTATTATATCGACCATTTAATGTAGACTATTTATTTACATTATTACAACATTTCAACAGCATGTTGCTGCCATCATCCGGCAAACGCTAGTGAATGGACATATCAACAAATTTTTTTGTTTCATCTTAGTTACAAGCATAAAAACAAAATTAAATACATATACAAATAAAAAATAACAAAGAAATAATAAATAATTTGAAAACACAAACCTTCAAAGCAGAAAAATCATTGCTTTAGTACTCTACTAACATTAATACTCGCCCTCTCACTGAATGACATGTTTAATAGCAAAAGTAGCTGGTGAACCAAAATGCACACTTCGCTGATGTTTTCCACCTGTATTCAGATTCCTATATTGTTATGACATCCCTCTATCATTACAACAGAAAAGTTTGGGTAAGGTAAGACTTAACATATTTTTTTCAATGTTCTCAGCAAATAATTGTATAGGAAGTATAGCAATACTAATTAAAACTATTGCTTTGCTTACTTGATGGGGAAATTAGAAAAACTTCTGATTTTTGAGCGTACATGAAATAGAACCATCTTTTTCTTAGCATTACTTACAATAAATTATTATGTAAGAATTTTAGCAATAGCATATTAAAAAATCAAACTACTGGTCAAAGGGTGTAACTGAAACAGTTTTTGAAAAACCCTTAAGTGAGTGCTGGTGTCATTGATGTTCATCTTGCTTGCAAGGATCTTCATACTTTTTTAAATTACTTCCACTTCCATGAAGATTACACAAATAAATGACCCAAATAAAAAGGCTTTAGTTGACACATAATTTAGAGGCTACAGCAATGTTGACAACTTACACTACATATCATTTACTTGTTTAGGCTCATTTTACTAGCAATTTTGAGCGTAACCTAAATGCATTAAAATATTTTCAATAATATGGTCAGTAAATTAAAATGAATTTAATTAACACAGCCCACTAGACAGCAAAAAAAAGAGAGTGAAGCAGGGCAGGTACTGCCCAAGTCCTAATCTTGTGCACTTGTGCCAATGAACTGTTTTTTTTTTGTCAGAGTCCTTATTTATTAAGACCATAATGCCATTAATTTTTGATAATAAGTGTAGAAGGAAAAGGACTATGTGGCCTGTGGCATTGGGGGGGGGGGGCTCAAGTAACTCCAAAATGCCATTGCCGTTCCCAAGCCTGGATAAAAGGGGAGGGTTGGGGCATTGGGCAAGCTACCCATCACTCGTAAAAAAAGCAAATGCGAAATATCAAAGCTATCAGCCTCAGAACAAGGTAAATAGGAGCATGTGATGACTAAAGCAAAAGAAACTGGTAATGCATATCAGAATATGGAATGTGAAAACACTGCTGCATCCTGGGAAACTACAAGAACTAATAGAAGTAAGCAGTACAAAGTTAGACATTGTAGCTGTACAAGAAACTTAATGGAGTGGATATGGGCTTATCAAGAAGAAAGATTTTATATTTTATTTTAATAGACCAGAATCCAAAACAGATCAGGCTGGAACAGACTTTTTACTGAAGAAAGAAATGCTAAAGCATGTAATAGGATTTATGCTACTAAATGAGAGACTATGTAAACAAAGACTGAAGGGAAATTATAATAACATTACAACAATTAATGCATATGCACCGACAAACGAAAAAGAGAATGAAATCAAAGAACAATTTTATGGTGATCTACAAAGCATCCTGATCTGATACATTAATAATTATGGGTGACTTCAATGCAAACCTAGGAAAGGAAGGAATTTATAAGCACATAATTGGAAACAACACGATGCATTAAATAACAAATGAAAACGGTGAATTGCTGGTTGACTTTGCTGCCTCCAACATGATAATTATGAGTACACAATTTCAACATAAATTAATACACACAGGAACTTATGTATCACCGGACCAAAATACAGTCAATCAAATTAACCACGAATTAATAAATCATAAAAAGAAAGAAAGAATTGAAGATGTGAGACCTCTAAGGAGTCCTAATGTTGATTCTGATCCCTTTTTAGTAAAATATATAGTCAAACAAAAGGTCCCAAGGTCATTTCGAGAGAAACACCACAAACCTGCCAGATCCTTCCAAACTTAAACTCTAGAAAACTGATAGTTCAGAAGATATGGAAATCGATGAAGAGTGGGAGGAAATAAAGAAACGTGTATACAATAACAATAAGTAAACAAAAACAGATTCAAAGAAGTGAATGGAGGCAGATCATCAAAGAAAAAATGAAACTAGGAAGAAAGCATTGCAGAATGGAACTTGACCAAACTATGAAGCTTACAAAACAAATAGGAAAAAAGAAAAGAAAATATGTAAAAGAAAAGGTGGCGAGATGATAACTTAATGACAAGATAGAACAAATGGGAGATAAGTTTAGAAAGAATGAATTGAGGAAGCTCTTTGATTTTTTTTTTCAAAAGAAATATATAACTGAAGACATGTACCCCAACATTATGCAAAGATCCAGATGGAAATGTGCTAGTGCAAACAGACCAAATATTTTAAAGGTGGAAAGAATTCTTCTATGATGTATTGAACCCAAAGGACAAACCATAAGCACACATCAGTATAAGTGATTCTATAAACTACTAACAAAAAGTCACTCCACTGACGTTCAATGAAGTATGCTACATAATTTCTAATTTAAGACAAAATAAAGTAGCAGATTTAGATAATATCATCCCAGAACTAATAAAAGATGGTGGGAGAACCCTAAAGAAAAGACTTCATAAGTTAATCCTCAAAATTTGGAATGAAGAACAACTACCTGGAGAGTGGAATGAAGGAATTATATGCCGAATATACAAGAAAGGAGATAGACAGAACTGTCTTAATTGTGGACCTATAACATTGCTAAACATGACGTATAAGATTTTTGCAATCTTATTATATAACAAGTTGTCAGAAATGATTGAGCCGAAACTAAGTGACAGCCAAATGGGTTTCCGTCCAAACAGGTGCACAATTGATAACATCTTCATTGCAAGGCAGATCTTCTAAAAAAGCCAAGAGTGTAAGATAGAATTAATCAATATATTTATTGATTATATGCAAACATTTGACTCGGTCCTCAGGAACAAAATCATTGACCACCAGTGCTTGAATAATGTACCAACCAAATTAATTAAGACTGACTGCATTTACACCCACATACATCTCAGCCAGTCTTAGACAACGAAATTAGCAGTAAATTTAAAGTCGAGTTTGGAGTCAAGCAGGGAGGTCCCCTATCAGCTACTCTTTTTAGCATAATTATTGATATGATCATGAAACTAAAAGTAACATCCACAAGACTAAAACTGTATAGCATAAGCTGATTTATATTGAATTGATATTTTATATTATATTGAATTATAAGACGTGTAGTAACTTACATAGCTGAAACCTGGGTACGTAAACAAGTCAGAAATAAAAAGGCTAACGACATTCGAAAGAAAGATACTGAGAAAGATTTATGGATTCATAAAACAGCATACTACTTGGAGAATCAGAATCAATAACAGGCTCAACAATCTAATAAAATTCAGAAATATAACAAATTTTAATAAAGCCCCAATATTAAGCTGGTTTGGGCATGTCTATTGTATGCCAGAGGACAGATTTGTACAAAAGGTTTATCAATGGAATTCATTAACCACAAGGGCAAAAGTGTTGTGTTGAGGAGCATTCAAGGGAAGTCTTCCAATTGAAGATAGAACAGCAAAACCATAAGTGCTGTTTCTAGGGTAAGAAAGATAGTTCTCGTGTTATTTTTTCACTTTAAATGGAAAAATTTCATTCTCCATTAGGCACTAGACAGTTTATCCCTAGCCAATACAATCCTTTACAGAACCTTGAAAGTTCCCAACACACAGCCTATCTTTGGTAAACAAAGAACCATTGCTTTTTTTTTATTACCAAACAAAAAGCAAACAAGTAGGTAATGACCACATGTTGCATGTAAATGAGACAGGGAATCTTGTTATCTATTATTCACTGGAAGTAAACAAGGAAAGATCTGTATTGCTCAATAAAAAAATATTCAGATAAAAACTTTATTCTCATATGAAATACAAACAATGTCTGACAAATAGTTGAAACATCCCTGACTAATCATAGGGGATATCACACCACAACAGAGCTGATGACAACAAAATTAACCCATCATGCTAAATAACTTCACCAGAACACAAAACCAGGAATTTTGTACATCCTTACTGGTTAACACACATTAATTGTCCGAATTATCTCGACAATTTACTTGCGTCATTCTTCCCACCTTGACACCCCTTAGTAGAAGAGGATAATGAAGTCATTCCTCCCTCCAAAATATCCAACTCCACTGGCACACTCTCCCCCAAAATTGTTGTTCTAATCAGTTTAAGAATATTCACAGCACCAATACCACAGAAAAACATTACAAGGAACAAATCTTCAGTCTTACATAGAATTTGAATAGATGATTGCCTTTATCAAGATATGAACAATGAAATCTCAGTATAACTTGTTTTGTTTTACCCAAAATAAGGAAAAGAAAAACAAAGAAAGAAAAAAGAAAACAGTATCATTTATTTGTCATTCTAATGTGTAAAGCACTATTTATTTTGTGAAGAGACTTTTTAATTTTTATTTCCAAAATTGCTGGGTGATTTTTTAAAAATCCGTATTACTGTGAGAAATATTGTATGAGTACACAGCTAAAGTATTTTCTTTTACTTGCCAATTCTGTTTGAGATGAAACACTACAGCAGTAAATCTAAATGAAAGACAAGATTCAAAAGAACTTTTATAATAGAATTACTCTACCACAAAAACTTTCATTTTCAGTATAACGTGCTTTTCCAAATAAAGAATAAATAACATGATTGTTTTATATTTTTTATATTGAGATTTCACAGTACTAAACAAAAAAATAGGAATCTATTTTGAAGACAATAATACAGATTTGAAATTACAAAACGTAGAATTTGAATATTCCTGGGGCACCAAATAATAAAAAGCAGCTCTTACATTTGTTAAATAAATATGTTAAAATAATAGCAGGTACATATTGACTTGAAAAATTCATACTTCTAAAGAAACTTAAGAAACTTAATAAAATTCTAACATGAATTATCTCTTTATTGTAAACTTGTGATGAATTTGAGACTCTTCTTCTTCTTCAGTGTAACCCCTGCATCAGTCTTCAGCGTTCTTACAAGTTACATTTCCTTCTAGGATTTCCAGGAAAATTTTTCTGGTTGTCTTCCAGGATTCCCCAAAGAAGAGTGACTATAGAATCTAAAATAGAAGACAAATATAAAATAGCAGCTGTAAATGCTTATCCCACAATCAATGTAACAATTTTTATAAAGGAAATGAGCAAAAGTAATAAACGTAAAAATTATTTTATGTAATTTTTTGTCTAGAATACACCAGTAAAAAAATTTAAATGCACCAACATGAAAGCAAATTTACATACACAAATTAGAACAAATTGAAAATAATAATATCAACAATAACAATATTAATAATAAACCATACATAATTACAAATATATGACCTACAGAGAAAGTGAATACTTATAATATTAAAGTACATAGATTTTTCTTTCATGGATATCGCTATAAGCAACTTAAATCCAGCATTTCCAATTTACAGGAATTTTCCAGATTTTGGGAATTATTTGGAAATTTTGGGGATATGCCCTGTTTCCATACGTTTAGTTTTACAGCACAAAAATTTGTTAAAATACACTTCATTTATTCCAACAATTATTATTTGTTGTTGAGAGATAATATAATCACTTACAATCAGTTGAGTAGATCCCCAAATTAGAAGCAATGTCTCTGGAATAAATTTTGAAACTTGTTTGATTAAGTTATCATGCAAGACCGATTGCTGATTTGTGAATATTGACAACAACGAAGCAAGGTAAATGTTCAGTCATTTATCGTGGCAAATAAGGATGGTATTTAGTATTACAATATCTCTGACAAAGGGAGGTTGTGACTTGAGAAATGGACTTTGAGACGGGATAGACTAGGATTGTAGTACCTCTTGAGGACCATCAATTGTCAAAGTAAGAAAGCACAATAGCCAACCATGTCTAAGAAAAATGCTCTCTAAGTTTACATTTCAACGTATTTATTGAAGATTTAACCATCATTTTAATGGTGCAGTAGCGTGCCTGCCCAAGATGCGTGGGTTCTGTTCTTCTTTGGGGCCCTTTTTTTATGTAAAAGTGTTTCAAATAAATTATGGCTGGCTATTGCACTCTCATACTTTGACAATCTATGACCCTTAAGGAGTACTACATTCCTAGGAAGTCCCACTGTAAAGTCAATTTCCCCAGTCGCGACCTTCCCTTGTGAGTTTGTTACATAAAATTATAATTGGTGATTTAAAGACAAAGTGGTTATTAAAGATTTTTTTGTCAAATTCAACTCTACCATTAGAATAAGGTATAGTATATAGTAATCAAGGTGTTGCATTAACTTTTTATTTTGAAGAAAGAATATAAGTCAGGACAGAAATACATAACCTCATTTTTTGTGCATACAATGAATACTACTGTGCAAGCAAGTTACTTTTTAGTTGTTAAGGGTAAATTTAGTTTCTCTTGCCTTTAATTAAAATCAGTTACTTTAAGTGCTCTCCAATTTGGATACAATTTTAAGTAAAAGTAAAAAAAATAGTAAAACAAGAGTACTTTAAGTACCAAGTGCTACAACAGTATGATAATACTATAAAAAGAATAGGGTCATTACTGATCAATTCAACCCCCCCCCCCCAAAAAAAAAGCACGTCAATTTTTTCCCTCCACCATCTCAGATTTTGATGAAATTTGACTCATTTATTCTCCTTACAGATATTACCACATCAAATTTTTGCTTTCTCACTCCAGTTTTCATTTTATGGGCTTTAAAAGTTTAGAAATTTCAGCATTGCAAAACGCAAATTGCCAATCCATTGAAAAAAATCATAAAATATTTGTGAAATTTGGTTAGTTATGTACTTCTAAGTTTAAGAATGTTAGAAAAAAACTTCACATTACATCCAAGTATGGCTATTAAGATGGGAAATACATTTACTTTTACATCTTTGTATTTTTTTAGGGTAAGAACACTGTTTAACATAAAAACGTGTATCACTGTAGGGATATGATATAATCACCAAGTCATTTCTTTTTTTAAAATCCTCAATACTAGGGCTATCATATGATGAAAGGAAATTGAAGGGTTTTTCATTCCTTAGTCTTCTTTCTAGTCAGTTAAATGCTCAACTTTTAGTCAATCTTTTATAGAGTTATTTTATGACTATTATTCTTAAAGGGATTTTAAAAGATTTTTTATACGAAAATACAAATTTCCTATTGATATATTGCTCATTGTTTAACCCCAAATCATACACTAGATCAGCGCTGTCCAACTTATCTAGGTCTGCGGGCCATTTTCTAAACACTTTCGATCGATTGTGTCGCAACAGGATAAGGTTGGGCAAAATGTTGTCAGATGTATAAACTAATTAATCCTATTTATTTACTTGTAATGCAGTATTTTGATTCTCATCAACAAATTCATATTATTTCAAGCTGGAAAAAATACACAGTATTTTTAATATAATAAAATGTTTCAATACTGTCATGTATGGGTAATTTTAAACACAATTTTCTCTCACTGGGCATGCTACATCAAATATTAATTTTGACGGCATACATTTATAACACAATGTTGTGCCCCCCAAAATGTGATGTACAATGTTCTATAACTCACAAAAAGAGTTTCACAGGCCACCAGTTTGACAGTGCTGGACTAGATCATATATTTTTGATATTATGTACATTTAATAAAGAAATTATCAGCAACAATGTTCCCATTCATAGTAGCAATTGTTAGAGGCTGCCAAGGTAATAGAAAGGCTTGCTACACGTCAGAATCATAGCTCTACATCACTTAGCAATCTTTGCTTCCTTTCAGTGTGTCAAGTCTAAGCATCTTTGATGTAACAGTGTTGTGGTCTACTGCAGTATTAATTCCTATGAGCCTGTGTATGTATGTTTTCTCTACTTATAATTTCTTCCATGTATTAAAGTGAAAGTATTTCATCTAGTACTTAGAAGTGCAAGGAATACTTAGTTAAATATGTTTTGATGAACTCATTATTTTATCACTTTCTGTTAAATTAAATTATTGTTTCAGAAGATATTTCTAGTGTTTTACCATGGCTACTTATAAAACTATTGTAATAAGTTTGTTTTTTAGAGATCATAATAAATTTTATAAAAAATAAAAATTTATCAAGGCAAATTGTGCCACCATCATCCTTTGTTTTTTAGTTCTTAATTTAATTTCATTTCATTTTTTTTTTTTTCAAGAGATAAATTACATAAATTTTCTGTAGCTTTATTATTGGCATATATTGTTTGATGACATCCAGTCAATGTGAATTCCTCTTCAGTGTTATTTATCTTCCTTGTTATCCATTGAAATAGATTAACAGACACTATGAATATCTTCTGAAACAATGCTTTAAAGTACGTAACTACCAAATTTCAAAAATATTTGATGATAAATGGAGAAGTTTTGATTTTTTTTGACAGTGTGGCAAATCGCATTTCATAATGCCCTCTTCTTTAACACGCCGAAATTTTGAAAAATAAGAAAGATAGATAGCTAAATGTGATGCAGATATCTATATCAGTAAGGAGAATAAATGAGCCAAATCTGAGATGATGGGATAGATGGTCTGGCTGAATCAACATGGAATGACCCTAAAATATTTCCAATGCACTAATCTTTTGCACTTTTTGCACTATAGTTTTAAGTTTCATCAGTCATTAATTATTAGTTAAAACAAACACACTGAGATCCAATTTTATTACAATTAAGAGTGGGAAAAAGTTGGGAATTTTCAGAAAATAAGTTTTCCAAATCTCGAATTTTCTATGTCCAGCAACTCTGCTATAGTGTCAACTACGAAGTATGTTTCATATTGTACTTTAATGTAAAACTCGTGTATAATTTCAAAGAACATGAGAGGAGATGGTGGAGAACACTCTATATTAATGTAATTTATTAAAATACAAGCTTCTTACCCAACACTTTCATGACAGGAACACATTTCTCTAGTTCTATGCACAAATCAATATCCCCAGTAGTTGTCCTACAAGAAAAATCCAGTAATAAAAGCATGACTAAAAATACAACGGTTGATCATAAAAATATATAACAGAAACAACCTTATTTTCGTAACAACTCCCAATGCAATGTACGAGTTAACAGCATTCATCAACAAATCCATAGATAAAGCATAGCCATGTATTGTACATCCTGGCATACTAGTTTCTATGCTATGCTGGATCTCTTTAAGAAATTGCTTCAGGTTAATTCTAGTTTTCTCTGAACCTTTCTGTAAACAAAAATTTACAAAAATTGTTTCAATTAATTCAGAAACAAATTTCTGATTGAGACATAATGTGTGTAATTTTTCTTAAATAAACAGTATCTATAGTTTCAGACTACTACTATTATTCATGCAATTTCTTCATCTCTCCAATAACTATGACAAAAGCTGCAAAGTAAAAGGTAAACAGGAATGCAAATTTAATCTTAAGTCACTTTAGCAGACACAAGGGAAAATATTTTATTGAACTACACAATTCTATCTAAATTATTTAGGGAATAATTAACACAACTCGATTTTAACTACTAAGTTGTGTAATCAATTTACAAAATTGACGACATTTCCAAGAAACTTTTTTAAGAGAACACATGCCAGAAGCATAGACACTCAAGTGACAGCACATAATAATGAAAGAGAGAAAATATGAGATACTATTTTTAATTATATAAACAAGCAAATATTGGATAAAAATTAAATACCTTACAACACTCTTTGACAGTCATCCAATACCCCTGAAGGAAGGGAAAAAAGATACCCATAAGAACCATATCACGAGTTTGAGAAAGAGATCCAATTTTGGCTTTGTTAATAAGAAAAGTGTGAGAATCTTCATTATTTTCTTTAAGAAGGCCAAAGTTCTTCAACATGGAAACAGCTCCATTATAATCCTAAAAAATGAAATGACAATTTTCTTTCAAAAGAGACTGAACTATCAATAGGTCTTTCATCTGCCACACTCACTTTTTCCAGGCTGGTTTCAGAAGATTTCAAAGCAAATTCAATACTAAATAAACTTCGCAAACCCACGTATTCTTGGAACAAACTCTCTAGAAAGAAAAAAAAAACATAAATATTATATCTTCTGTGCATTAAAGTCAAATAAAAATTAAAAAAAGAATGAAATACAGTCAAACCTTTGCTAATGAAGTCATCATCAACAGTATAAACAAGAATTGTAAGTATTGAGACATGGCAGCATTTTGAGCACACAGAATTAGCATACTGTTGCAACAACATAACAGGAAATACTTGCTCCATGGTGCTTGGTAACAGTTTGTAACCTAGAAAACAAATATTGAAATCTTCCGGTCAACTAAAAACTAATCCTTCCTAAAAATAAAAAAAACCAATGGGGCAAAACCACCACACATTCTTCTCAATGGTAGTTCATATCTCAAACATTTCCACTCAAGTGTGAGAAAAAGGAAATAATAATAATTATGCTTTTACAGCTTGGACCACTTTAGTCAATTTGACTTTCAAAGGCAAAACAAGAAAATAAATTAATCCACTCCCAGACAAAAAAAAATGACTGACCTAGTCCATCTACACATCCACAAGAAATAGTATACCAAAAGAAATCTATCACAAATAACAAACTTAGCTTTCACAGAGTTAGTCCTTTAAAAATACTAGAGAAGAGGAAATAAGGATAATACCCATGGTCACCACTGCAATGAAGTTTCCAGCTCTGTTTCTACAAAGGAGTTAATAAAATTTTCAAGACTTCAAAGCTATATCCTTTAATTTATTATTGGCTGCATGAAAAAATTGTGCCAACATTATATGTTGATGGGTTGGTCTCTGGTTTGGTTCCGGAAGGTAAACTAGTTTATTGTCCTTCATGTCGTAAAACTGTTGTTAACTGCTTTTCTGACAAGACTATATTTATTTCTAAAAAGAATAGAAGTAAATTGTATCATAAAACACATGTAACATCAATGCAATCCTATTTTAGGTGTCAGCTTTTAGATCTCATACGTAATTTTTCTATTCTCATTTCTTTGCTTTCAGTTTCACAAAACTGTATTCCTTGTTCATTTACATTGATAAATAGTTTTCAGAACTTTTAAAATGTATCTTATGTTGTGGTGGAACACAGAGAAACCATCTTCCTATGTCTCATCAATCTTTATAAACATTCGACAGCATGTGCATCAACAAGGGTTAGGACATTAAATGGGTCACGTATAGTCAATCAATTACCTCATCTTTTATAAAACAGACATTATTATTTAATTCCCAATCTTTCAAAGAATATATATTTAAAAAATACTTGCCTTGTAGAGAAGATGCTTCTGCATCATGGGCAAGTTGTGAGTACTTCCGTAACTTAACAGTCTCATTCTCTTTGTCATAAATTATAAAATCTTTGTGCATAGAAATACAGTAAATCACATCAGAGAGGGTTACTTCTGAAACAATACATCATTCATTAGATAAGCAGAAATATATTCACACATTTAATACTGTTTATTTTTATACTATGCACAATTTTAAAGATAATGATTTAGTAATCTGAAAATTAAAAATTAATTATAGGCTGTGTTACAAAGAAATGCAGGATAAATACAAAATCTGAACAATATAGCTAATAAAATACGCTATTAAGTGCTGATGGTGACGCTATGTAGATGGCAATTTTGGCACATATTAGGAGATATCAATTGAAATTTCATGAAAAATTGCCTGGTCTCTTACATGGGGGGTCGAAATGAATTGAAGGGAAATATTTTTAATTTTTTTTATTAATAAAATATGAGATTCACCCTATTATTACAATAGTAAATATAAATGCAGCTGTAGAAGAAGCACTGCTCACAAAAAGTTTCTAAATCTGCTGTAGATATTTATAAGTGTTGCTTGCTCAATATTAATTAGTGTAAAAATAAATATGTACAACAAGATAAATGGAACATAAAAGATTATAACAAAGAGTTTGAATGAAAAAATTTAAATGTAGAATCTTTGTATAAAAACACTAGTGACAAAGAATAAAAATGACTATTATATTTTCATTTCATTTATTAGACCAGTTTAATTTACATAATATTATAAGTAATCATTATGTAAATCCCACAGAGGTAATTGGGGTTACCTGTTTGTGGGCTTGGTACAAAAAGAACTTAAAACTAAGAGAAAAGTAAAATATAATTATAACTTAATATATAATCTTATAAACTTCATTACAAGTGAACATCCAATAGAGTTTTAATTTAGTTACACAAATTTATTTCAATACTGCTATTAAAAATAGATTTTATCATAAATTTTATGCGACCCATTTCTTTAACTTTTTTTTACTTGTACTTCCATTGCTTAGGACTTTAAATTCATTTGGTACTGAATTAAAGTCAGTTATTGCTCTTATTACAATGTTTTTGCTCCTAACATTTTTGTACCTTCTCAGTATTAGAATACTTTTATTCCTTGTGATACTGTTTGATTTTTTTAAAAATTCTTTTAGTTCATTGTAGTGATATTTTAATGCTTCTAAAGAGAAAAGCTGATCTAAATTCAGAGGTTTATTATGAACATTAAATTTGTTTTTATTTACAATTTTCAGAAGTTTATTCTGATGATTTTGTAACAGCTTTAAACAATTTGAGTAAGCTCCTCCCCATAGTTAATAATACTATGAAAAAATGCATAATACAGCATCATAAGAGTTTCAGAGCTCATAAGTTTGGCAAGCTCATGGACAATATAAATTAAGTGTTTCATTTTGTTTAAGATGTATTCAATATGTTTGTCCCATTTCATTTTGTAATAAAAATCAATTCCTAGGTATTTGCAAATTTCAACCTTTTCTTAAGTTTTACCATGTATAGTAATGTCCTGGAAATTAGGAACACTATTGCAGAAGTTTCCGAAGGTCATATAAACAGATTTTTCTATATTTAATGAAAGTTATTTAGAGCCAGCCAATTACTAACATCACTAAGGTATTTATTCATTTTGGTTTCAACTTCATTCCAATTCTTACCAGTCGTGTCATCGGCAAATGAAATAATTATATCTTCAGGCATAGAATTTAACAGATCATTAACGTATAATACAAATAGTAGTGGTCCCAAAACCATGCCTTGTGGAACACCCGTATTTACTTTGCAATATTCACTTATAACATCATTAACTTTTACACATTGAAATCTATTTTGTAAGTAAGAGGTAATTAACTGATGAGCATTACCTCTAATACTATAGTTATATAATTTATCCAACAAGATATCATAATGAACTGTATCAAATTCCTTTGCCAGATATAAAAAAGTTACTGCTATTGGGGCACTTTTATCAAGTCTTTTGATATAAAAATCAAAAATTGGTTAAATAATTTAAAGCATCTTTAGTGCCCAATTTGGTCATATAGGTCTATAGTTTGACATATTATGCTTTTCTTTAGCTTGAATCGGTTTGATATCAGCCTGTTTTAAAGTATCCAGCCAAATTGATCTTTCTATACACAAATTTATTGTGTGTACAAGAGGTTCAACAATAAAATTAGCTGATTTGATAATAGTTCTAACATTTATTTCACCAACTCCACTACTTTTAATTTTCATGTTTTTTATAATGTTTAATACCTCAAAATTATTTGTTGGTGATAAAAAAAATTGTATACAGATTGGGTGGAGGTAGTTTTGTCTGAAGGTTTGTTGGCTGTTCAATCTCGTTGCTAAGTTTTTTTTTACCAACTTTACAATAATTTGTATTGAAATAGTTAGCAATTTTACATGGATCCTGGACTAGATTTTTTATCATCATATATAAAATTTATATAATCGTTCTTTCTTGATTTTTTACCAAGTTTATCATTTATAAATTACCATAGATTCTTGGAATTATTAATATTCATCTCTACTGGCTTTTTTCATATATAATTTTGGTTTCTATTATCACCTTATCAAGTATTTTAACATAAGTATTACATTCAGTCTTAATTTGCAAGTTGTTTGGTTCCATTTTCCAAATATTATATAGTCGTTTCTTTCTTTTCTTTTTTTGCACAAGATGCTAAAATACCTTTAGTTATCCAACGACTATGTGGAGTAGCCATTGATTGTTTTTTTATATGAATCTTAGCCAAGCTAGTACAGTCTGTTATTAATTTAATAACGATTGTGTGACTATTTGGTTCGTGTATTGATAATATCGAATTCCAACACATTTTTTCAGCTCGTTTTATTCATTTATTGTAGTTAATATATATAGGTATTTTGTCATTAAGATTGTTTTTAATCTTATTTATTGTTAAAAAGAGAGGATAGTGATCATTGAACAAATTTGATAATTTAAAGATTTTAATAGAACTAGTCTTAATAAATATTTTATTAATACATGAGCCCTGATTAATTTCTTGTTCAGATGGCCTGGTAATTGTCTGGAGTCCCAGTACAAATCCATGTTACAGGCAGTTATTTACATGCTCTTGACTGTAATTATCAATTTGTAGTATATCTATATTAAAGTCACCAATCAAGAGGTAATTTTTTACTTTATTTTTAAATTTCGTGTAGTTATTTAATTCAGCAATAAATTCAGCTTTAGGTAGGTCATGAGACCTATAAACTGATGATATTTCCAAATATATATTATTTTCTAATTTTTGTTGAGAGTTAAGTATATTTAATCTGCCTGTTACTTTTTTGATAATTGTGTTCTTTAATAAAATCCACCACACCATTGTGATAATAATGTCACCTTCATTCTAATATATTTTATAACCAGTTCTATTAAACACAATATAAAGTTCCAATTTCCTGGTTTCAGTACAAACTATTATACAAGGTTTAATCTCAAGACTCAATAAAAACTTGTAATTTATCAAAATTAGCATTTAAACTTTGGATATTAACATACATAATTAGATCATAATTATTATTTATAAGTCTATTAAGAGTGTTGAGGTCATAACAATTCTTTTTCTTTTTTTATATGTTCTTTCAGTAGATAGTCCATCAACTCAATATTTTGATCAATGTTTCTGTGTAGTTCCGGCATTATGCTTATTTTGCTGCTTGTTTCTACACAGCAACATTGATCAAAATATTGAGTTTATGGACTGTCTACTGAAAGAACATATAAAAGAAGAAGAAAATTTGGAGCATGAAATAAGTTTTCGACAATTTTGTAACCTAAAGAAATTTTGGGTAAAAGAAAAAAAAGTAACACTAAGTGCTTATTACTATAATTTTGTCGTTTTTGGCCAGTTGATTTTTAAAATGATAATTGCTCATTCCTGGCCCGGGTTTTCCATCCTGGCCCGGGTTTTTCTCCGGTTTTCCTTCGGGTAGAGGCGGATTTATCATACAGGTTCTCTAGGCTTTGTCTAGGGGCGGGTCTATTGTAACAATAAATCGTGAATTTAGTGTTATTTCAATTTTTAAGCACTATACTCAGAATAATCTATAGTTCGATAATAACTTACATGTAATTTTTTGCTTAAAATTACAAACATATTGACATTCTATTAGTATTATAACTCGCAGCTAACTTTTTATCTTATCTAGGAATTTTTGCTGAATTTTTTGAATCCGCCTCTGCCTTAGGGCCCTTGATCGGAATTGATGGGATGGTCCCTTGCTTGCTTCCGGAGAGTAAATTAGTTTTTTTTTTCCCTCCACGTGGTCATACGCAGTTTGTACTGTTTTTTGACAATAAATTTATTTATTATTATTTATTTATTCTGAATGATGATTCATTTTTTGTTTAAATTAACTAAATTACATGATTGCTGAATTACTGATGACATGATTGCTGAACCTTAAGTAGCCTATTATCAAAGTTGAAAATATTTGGTACGTTCAATACCCAAGAAGGGTTGTATGGTATGTGATATTCAATAGTACTGTGCAATTCATTGCAATTAACTTATGAATAAATACACATGACACAAACAAATAAAATGACACAAATCAATCCATATTTATAAATTATTTGCATGAAGAAACATGGAAAGATATTTACAATTGCCAAAACACCAATGACAAATTCAATGTATTTATCTCAATATTCCTAAAACATTACAACTCTAGCTTTCCCATAAAACGCAAGTTAATTAACACAAAGAAATACAATAGATGGATCACCCAAGGGATAAGAATTTCTTCAAAAAACAAACGNTCTATAACCAACCACCTGAATTCCATGATTATTTTCGTAAATATAAGACTATTCTTCAAAAAGTAGTCTATGCAGCTAAAATAATGGAAAATGACAGGCAGGTACTAAAATCGAACAACCGGATGAGTCATGTGGAATATTGTTAAAAATTAGACACCAACTTCTGAAAATTGCGAAGAAAATGTTTCTCTACTAAACGATGGCAAAATCGTATCAAATCCTCAGGACATCGCAAATTTGTTTAATTCTTACTTCTCAGAAGTAGGTAAAATAATGAACTCAATATGTCCAAATAAATGTCCTCCAATTATATCCACCCCCGTACCCAATTCTATGTTCACTTCCGAAACTAACGCCAGTGAAGTCATGAGACTCATCAGCTCATTAAGACAAACAAATTTTCAACAC
>NNCF01132833.1:222693-264595 GCA_002313205.1 Laupala kohalensis
TTATTTAAAAGATAGATATCAACAGGTCGAAATATCCTGCACTAAAAATAAAATACATCAGCGTTGTCTTTCAGAAACAATACCACTTACTTGCGGAATACCCCAAGGATCAATTCTCGGTCCTATATTCTTTTTATTGTATGTGAACGACATATCATCCACATCAGATTGCAAAATGGTTCTTTTTGCTGATGACACTAATTTACTATGTAAACACGCCAATGCTCAAAAAGTTTTGTCTAACCTTTCGACTTGGTTCCATGCAAATCGTCTCATTGTAAACACTGACAAAACAGTGTCTATGTCATTTCACAATAGTATCACAAAATCTTTACCCCAGGTTTCTCTTTCTTTAAACAGAACACAATTAAAAACTGTTACGAATACAAAATTCTTAGGTCTCCATATTCAAGACAACCTCAAATGGAATTGTCACGTTGACAATCTTAATTCCCAATTAAGCAAATTGTGTTCCGAAACTTAGTTAACGCAGTTAACTTAGTTAACGCAGTTAGTCCACGTATTTCCCATTGCATTTATTTTGCAAACGTTTACTCCCATTTACGTCATGGCATTACCTTCTGGGGCAATTCCGGTCAGAGTATTCAAACTTTGAGAATTCAAAAGAGGATAGTTCAGATAATTTGTAAATCTCACCCCCGAAACTCTTGTAAACCTTTATTCAAGGAATTCAATATCTTAACACTTCTCTGCATTTATATTTCTGAAACAGTTGTGTTTGTTAAGACCAAATTACTGAAGTGCCACCCTTGCTTGATATGAAACAGTCTTGTTCACGAACACAATACTCGCAATAGTAATAATATTCATCGCCCTAGTGTCAACCACTCTCTGCTAAATAGGACAGTATCATTTGGGAATCGTTCTATATAATTCCCTGCCCAAGAATATAAAAGATATTATGAAATTTAATCTCTTCAAATCCTCTGTTAAAAACTACCTCCTGCACCGGTGCTTCTAAATGTAAAAGAATTTATTGATTTTAATAAAAGTTAAATCCGTCTTGTACTTTATCACGCCATTGCTGTAGTACTTTTAAAATAACTTATAACAATTTCAAAAACTATTTTATTGCATGATTATGATTCTTATGATTCATATTAATTCAGTTTTGTGTGTTCTCAACTTTGGCACGGTTGTGTACATTAATTCTGTAGCCCCATCCTGGCCTGGGGTTTTCTCCGGTTTTCCTTCAGGTAGAGGCGGATTTCTTATACAGGTTCTCTAGGCTTTGTCTAGGGGCATGTTTATTGTAACAATAAATCGTGAATTTAGTGTTATTTCAATTTTTAAGATTTTTAAACACTATACTCAGATTAAACTATAGTTCGATAATAATTTGTACATGTACATTTTTTGCGTTAAATTACAAACATATTGACATTCTATTAGTATTATAACTCGCAGCTAACTTTTCATCTTATCTAGGAATTTTTGCTGAAATTTTTGAATCCGCCTCTGCCTTAGGCCCTTGATCAGAATTGATGGGATGGTCCCTTGCTTGCTTCCGGAGAGTAAATTAGTTTCTTGTCCTCTACATGGTCATAAGCAGTTTGTACTGTTTTTTGACAATAAATTTATTATTATTATTAATATTAGGTGTGTCTTATTCTGGCTTTCTGTAACAAAAATATGTTTTGTCCACAATAAGCTGGAGTCACTAATAAATTGAACTCTTAAATCTGGGAAATAAAAGCAACATTTCTATTTGTTGTTCTAAGGAACTCTGATATTTTCTACCATTAGCAGGAATCACAGATAAGTGGGTCTCTTATAACCAGTTTCCACTGTAGTAAACAATAAGGTAGTTGTCTACTCTCTCGCAAATACACACCTCTAATCTTACCATCGAAATTATCAAAGAACTCGCAGGCTAAAAATGCTCTCTGTATTTTGTCTTTTATGACCTTGAAGGTCCACAACAATTCTTCCATAGAAGCGCGACATGAGCACATCAAACATTTAGAGGACAAAGAAGCACCCAACATACCATGCATGTCTTGAAATTGTTAACAAATTACTTGTTAATAACTTTATTGAACTGTTTTTATTTTTAATGCAATAATGGATGCACATATGTTACATACAAAGCTTTAACAATAAGGTAGTAATTAGAATTAATTGTATTTTCACTAATGAATATGTATTTACCCGAATATAGTCCCCCTCCTTATTTTAGGAGGCAAAATTTAGAAAGAAAAAGAAAGTTGAGTAAAACCAACTTTCTAAAAAGTCTTTCTGAAGGGAAATGCTCATTCAAAATTCCATGTGAAATGGTTGGCACTGGTAAGTATAATCAAAAGTACTTTAAAAGCTAACTGGTGTAGTTAAACTTCTCTTGACATCGCAGATCCATACGGACTTCGGTTCTACTTCTAATTCTCGTACCACTGCTCTATTTCTGTGTGTGGGCATTATTCAGAACTTGCAGTTTGATGTTAGCGTCGAAGCATCTTCGATCGCCCAACTTTCGTTGTGTCCAAGAAGATCTCCATCTCTCGAAAAAATCGTGTCACGGTCGGGACGGCGACGGCAGTCGGTCATTCCTAGACGACGTGGACGAGATCGGTCTCTTTCGAATGAGCGTCAAATCCCGCCATCATCGATCGATGTTCTTTGCGTTACGTTACATATACGGTTCGTGTTCGCTACTCGTTATCACTCACGAAACTTTGAATTTGCAGTTTCCCCGTCCTAAACTCCTATTAAAGTCCCCCACAGGATTTTTGGGCGATTTTTTCGAGAAATAAAAGGGGGGGACTATATTCGAGTAAATACGGTACATGTACAAGTATTAGTGAAAATAGTATTGGATACTAACATCATGAAAGGGTTCTTGGGAAAAGAAATAGAAGAGTGCTTTCTTGATCACCATCTACATTATGGAAGCGAGTAATGTAAACTCATTCAACAAAAATGCCAAGAAAAGGTTTCTTTCATAAATGTGAGGAAGACTGCAATGAAAACTCCAACATGCAGATTGTATACATATTAGGAACTAAGCCAGAAAACTCAACATAGTCAGGGATAAAATCAAAACAGAAGAACCTGAAAAGGAATGTAAGAAAGGAGCCATAACTGAGGATGAGCTTACCAAATATCAAGCAATGATGCTAACTCGAGGTATTGCTGAAACAATTGTAAAGGATGACAAACTTGAAAACACTTCACAAAAACATGCAAACATCACTTAATTGAAAAAACCTCATCATGAACATAAACATGTAAGCAATTTTGATCTTAGTGTACACCATTGATATTTAACATTGGTTTGCATAATTTACAGACTTATTTGCACTACTATCACCAAGAAGAAATTTCTATACTCGCAATCATGTACCAAAAGGTTGGAAGTCCCTCAAATGTTAGGACGAAGAGGCATAATTAACATTATCGCACTACACACCTCCCAAATAATTCCCTCCACAAGAAATATATCGTAGAAAAATCAACAACCAGCAAAATTCATGAAGCACTAAAAGTAGACCACAATTACTACCCACTCAAACTCGCCTTGACTTATCAGAAATACCAACTCTAGAAAAAAAAGAAAGAAAATGGAACCAAAAACCTCTGCATGGCAGAATTTACAACACCCTACATTAAGAAAATGTTGACTAAAATGTGAAACAAATGGCTGCAGCATGCTGGTACCTTTGTAGAAACTGAGAGATTAATGATGGCAATTTGGATGGAGTCATACCAACAAGAAACTACATAAAACACCAAGTTAGAGGTCCTACCACAAATAGTGGTAGATGCAGAAGTGGAATGCCAACAGTGAAACAATAGATCATGTTATAACTGGTTCCACAACTCTTGCTCAGCATGATTATCTATGCCACCATAACCAAGTAGCTCCAATACTACATTAAACTGTAGTCTCCCTGCTTATCTCCTGAAAACCGATTCTCAACCCTTCTTTCACGACATTGTCCAGCCAATGTTGAAAAATGACACTTGCAACCCTTATTGCAACAGAACACAACAAGCCTGATTAACTCTCATTGACAAGAGGAACAATAAACTTCGCCCTTCCCAATAATGCCACCATTCAAAAGATCTAGTAAATAAAATCAGGAAATACAGCAATCTAGCATTCCAAATTTAATAGCAGTGGAAAACATGCACATAATTTCTTCCAGCCATCATTTCAAGTACAGGAATCAGGTACAAGCTTCTTCAGAGAAACAAACCATACCAATTATTCCGAATACCTCCAATATAGCTAAAACGTTCCTGCACTCAGAATAGATAGGGACAATGGCTCGGAGTATCTTTCCCACAGTGGACTAATTCATTAGGAACACTCAATAAATATATGAAGCAGAATTATAATAAAAGAATACTTAAAATTTCCTATCGCAACATTCTTAGGCACAATCTTAATTGTGAAAGTATTATACTCAACATAACTTCTCATAGAACAATGTGATCTATATTTCTATTTCACTCACATTAACTCAAATTTACATGCCAGTTCTTGTCCACATAACAGGTAGCATACAACATGTTTAATGTAGCACTGAACAAAATGCATAATTCCATTCAAAAAATCAATAAAATAATATCCCTGCAGTTGAATAAGCAAAATATCATTTCAATATGTCAAATGAATAGACCTCAGTCCTTACATCTTTATGAAAACCACATATCTTAATCTGTGTATGAGATATAGCAAGTGAACTTTTATACCGCATCATCTTATATAAAAATAAATAATACTTTTGAACTGTACCTTCTTTTTCTCCATTCTTCGAATGACTAAGGACACTTCCAATAGCTGCCATATCATCCATTATACAAGACACAGGAACATCATAGGAGTATAAAATTCCAGCAGAGAAACAAGCTGCAAACTTGTGGATGGAAGTATATTGCATTCCATTGTTCTGAGCATACACTATTTCATATCCTAGATTACTTATAATTTTTTCTGTGTTCGGTTTTACTGGCTCATGAAATGGTATACTCAATTGATTAATGCGAACACGAGGATCTTCTGATATAAAGTCTACGCAATATTCATGGACAGATATTGGAGTTCCAAATTTGACAAAAACACGTCCATAATTATCATTCAAAATCTTCAAGGCCTTAAATAACAACTGAAAATTCAAAAGAAATTTAATGAAAGAAATTATCTTATCACAAGAAACTAATTATTTAAATACAGTGTTACTCACTCTAGTAGACTCTCTGGGTTTGGGAACTCCCAGAAGTTCATTAGCAAATAATTTTTCTTCCAAAACACGTTCGTAAGTAATACTGACAGGTATAATAGTGATGTCAGGAACTCGACCAACAAAATATTGCTCCAAGGCAGCAGTCAGTAGTCCTTGAGACACAATAGATACAATGAATGTGAAAAAAATTATTCTAGCAATAACTATCTATACTTTACTAAATTATAAAATCTATTACATTGTTTAGTTAGCTGACTTAAAAACATGTAGCTAAAATAAATGTTCTCGGGAGGAAAAAGAACCAAACACAAATAGACCACCCCTCAGGAACTGTCATCAAATCTACCTTAATCATTGCAAAACAAATAAAATATAGTAATATACCGATTAAGAAGGAAGGTCTTATTGTTTTATTTCTTCTCCTCCTGTTTCAAACTCCTCTACAGTACCTAAAAAAAATTCTTGTCATCCTGCAGATATAATTCTACACAACTTTCAAGACAAAACTACATTTTTATTAGTATGATAGTTCTGATAAGCACAGGTTCAAGTAGTTACAATGAAATCCATTTAAAAGAGACACCAAGGGGAGCAGAATGAACAGGAAACTTTTAAGTGGGAAATGGGTTTTTAACAAGTTAAAACTAACTTCATACATTTGGATTAGGATGGTCACAAAATACATATTTCAATCACATTCAAAGATACCAAAGCTCAATTATCCAGATTTGCTGAGCTCCCATAAGCTCATTTCTGTTTCGTGTTTACAGCATGGGCACAAGGTTGGATTGTGGGATTAATGGTATATTCCTCCTAAATAATCTGCCTAGCATGGAAACTGGTTAAAACAAGTTTTGCTCCACAGCTTACACCATAACACCTCCACACGAAATGTGTTAGGCAACAAGGAACCAACCCAATTTAACTTGTACTATTGAGATATAATAGGTAATAAAAAGTACTATTGAGATACAGTTGTCAACTTTAAACTGTAATTTTGTTAATAAAATTCAATGGGATATTTTTAATTTAATGCTTGGAGAATATTTGATTTTCTCGAAATAAGTGGATAGTAGGTTGCTTCCTAGTTGCATTACACAGGTTTATTTTTTATTATATTTTACTCCAAAATTAGAAACTTTTCCACATCATATTTTTTTTAAGTTAAAAATAACACTCGCACAAGCAAAGAGAGAAAATAAAGTTTACATTTATCAAACAATACATAAATAGAAATAGTGTACAAAAAAAATTAATCTGAATACTTTTATACAAAATGGCTACTTTGACAATGACACTTAAAATGTTGCCAGGCAACCGATGAACTTAAAAAGTCTCCAAGGATCTGTAGCAAAATTTAAAAAGGACTGAAATGAGAAAATTTTTGAGTTTAGTAAAAATCATCTCTCTTATGGCCATAAGCTGATAGTTATGTCAGAAAACTAAAGGTTTTTTACAATTCAAAAAGTTTAAAAATTATGTAAATGTAAATAAAAAAACGAACAGCACTATTCCTTCACCACAATCCTTCACCTCCTGCTGCAATGATCCCTCATTCCAAGTCTCAAAGAAGAGCTCAATGCAAATGAATATTACTAATTTGTCTTGCACAAAAAAAAGTGAATTAAGTTAAACCAACAACAAGAGAATGAAAGGTTAAGTGGATTATTCATTCCAAAAGTGGTAACATGCAACACAAGATTAAATTGTGAAGTCCACAAAATAAGCATCACAATTTTGAAAACAAACAGCTTTCTTTTGGAATCCACACTAATACAATATAAATTGTAAATGCATTACCCAAATACCGATTATTTCTTAAACATGCATCATTTTTTTAAAAATCCCAGCTTGAAATGAAACTGTGCAAAACTAACCAATGATGGTGCAATGCAAGAAGTTGACATTTGCTTATGAGATTATCCACCAAAATTGTTCAAAATCTGTGAAACAATGGAGAATAATTTTCTAAGTAACTGATTTAAGTTAGTACTGATCTAAGTAACAGAAACATGTATTGTAAATGCATGGCAATCCTGAACATTAACACCAAAAGGTAAAAGAACAATTTTTGCTTTTAAAATGCTCTCTTCCCATGTAATGAGATTTTGATGTCACAATTTAAAAAATAAGAATTTTTCCTCACATTGATGAAAACAGTAAAGGACCTTGTCAAGAACAAAAATTAAATTTTCTTGGTACATACATAGAAAAAGATCATGTGAAATCTCTATGCCACAAAGGTATTTCACGAACCACTAAATCCATATTACACCATGAATAATAAAACATTAACTGTAATAAATATACACTAATATTCACAAGGAATTTCCCACAACGAAGCCTTCATATTATTATTATTTTATTTTTATTATTATTATTATGCTTTTACGGTCTCATTGGACCACTTTAGTCAATTTGACTTTCAAAGGCATTCCATCTTGTATGGAGCAAGCTCCGAGTTACAACTACGGTTGTAAACTGCAGAGGTTGATGAATGATGATGAGTGAATGTTGTGGTGGAATGATAGGCAGGGGAAACAGGAGAAGCCCGAGAAAACCTGCCGCGAACACCGCTTCGTCCACCACCGCGAATTCTACTTGGATCGGACAGGGAGAGGTAGAAGGCACGTATGCTAGGCACTGTGCCACGGCTCGCCCATTCTTCATGATATAATAAATCATATTAAATTATGTTCTTTCCACACAGCTTGCTCTACAATATACCTTCCAATTGGGGGTGTGTTTCAGGAAACCTTACATCCATCCTCTGGCAACCAGAATTACAAATCCACTCTTTCAACAACTGCCGGGGCTCAATGTGTCTCCCACCAACTTTTTCTCTGTTGGTATTTTTTTGTTCCAACAATAGGCGTTTACATTTTTCGAGAAAATTCCTTTTCCCCAATACTAAGTTCTAAGCATTAGTGGACCAGTGAAAAATAATTTTACCTATCATCAAATTTATGTTTATTTTACAAAAAATGTGTTGCTACCACCAATTGATTAAATTTGGTATTCCTACAAATATCTCTGCTTAGTCTTTACATTGCTTATCATATGGCCTACAAATAATTTGTTACAATCACTACATTCAATTTTTCAACCCCTGATTTTTCACTAGGATATAAAACCCTCCACCAAGAGAAAAAACTTCAATTTTTATATTAGAAGCAGTTACACATATTTATTCTTTTATCCATGAAATGATTCTTATGTAATGTATGTTTATTTGTGGTGAACATTTTATCACTGATAGCAAGTATTAAATGTTTTTAACTAATGTATAATACTAATACTAAAAACACTAATGTATATGACATGTTTCTTTTCATATGTATTAGTTAACAAATTTCATATTTTCTTCCATCTTTTCTCCTTCCCTTTGAATTATTTTATGCAAGATGAGTGAATCTATGAAATAATTATTACAAAGGAAGGTAGTGCGATAGGATAAAGGATGGGAAAGGGGTATAAAGGACTGGACGGAATGAACAACTGTGTAACAAAAAATTAGTCAAGCAACTGATCACCATGTTGTTGGCGCTTGGCTCACTTACGTGGTGTGCCAAACATTCCATTTTGAAGCATGGGATATACCAATCACATATTCAAACTTTGTGGACCAGAAATGCATTCAAACTTTGATACATGCATCTCAAAGAGATGATCAAACAAATACACAGAATAGATACAAAAAATAAAAAGAAACAAATAGTAAAATCACAAATGTATGACACACACACACACACACACACAACATATTTGAATTTTACAACTGTAAGAGTGGGGTGCAGGAGGTTTCATCACATTCTGTAAACATTGCCATTGAGAATTGAGTCCGATCCGTTCTTTCAAGAATTCAATTTTTCATGGTGGATTATCTTCACATATAACTTGACTCTTCAGGAAAAAGTTACACGATGTGAGGTCTGGTAAATTGCGAAGCAATGTGGTATCATCATCCCAAGAGATCACACAATTTGGAAGTAAATCATTATCATCATCTATTCACTCAACTAATTGACAGGAGACATTACTAGGCTGTTGTTTCATCATGGTTTACCACCTGCCCAGTCATTTACAGGAACCAAGGGGGGCAACGCAGTTGAATGGGGAGAGAAAACCTGCTACAAACAAGTTTTGTCCACCACAGCCAATGCTACCTGCATCATCCAGGGTTTCAACCAGCAATACTTGAGGTAGGTCAGAGTTCTAATCCCTACACCACAGGATACACACCATTATAACTCTTACACATCAGATGTATTCCAGAGTATGCAGTGTTTTGGGTTTACCAGGTTTCATCATCATTGTTGATGAAGTTTCCTCACTGATCTTAATCCACTTACTATGCACAGACAGACTGTTCTGATAGATCCAATAAACTTGAAAATAGTTGTGGAAAGCATGACATGTCTGCTTGTAAGAACTAGTTATACATTATAATGTTATGAAAGTAAAAATATTTAAGTTACATGAAATATACCATAAACCTCACATCTTCAGCTTACAAAAATAAAGGAAGACTTGTGTGTACATCACACTATTGAAACATTTTTTGACAATATCAATTAGAAGCAAACACTAAATAGTAGTCCATGAAAATGAATGAATGAATGGAAGGAGACATTTTAGTGTTAGTCAAATATTTATCATAAAAGTTACATCTTTACACTCAAATTTAAGTTAAGAGTATTATAATAATCATGACTTGGCAGTGCACAATATCTTCACAAAACAACAATTATTAAGACAATCATTTTTGTAAAAGTAACACAAAGAAAAATAAAACACTAAAAGGAGTATCATTCTTAACTCACCATACTTGGGGACTAAAGATTTTCCAGTACGGCTCCTGGTTCCTTCAATAAAAAATTCGACCACTGATTCACCATTGGCTACTAGCGATGTAATATATTCATGAAAGGTGGCCTTGTACAATTCGTCACCACCAAACGTGCGCTTTATGAAAAAAGCACCACAATCTCTTAAAATATCACCAATTCCCCACATACCTTTGAAATCTGAAAGACAGATTGATCAAATTGACATAGTAAACAAAGTAAAAAAATTTTTTTTACAGAAAGTATTAAATTATTTAATTATATTGGTAGAGATATTAGTAAAGGAACTGTTCAATCATTGTGACATTCATTCTGTGTAACAAGTGACAGAATACCTTTATCAGATTAAAAAATGGTGTTTAGTGAACATTGTACAAATATTAAATGAGTACTTTCCTGCAGAAAAACACTTTCAGAAACTGATCATATGTTAATTCAAGGATGCGGAGAAGAGGCAATGAAAGCCACAAGTTTGTGCAAGTCACAAACTTTTCTGTGAAGATTGCACCAAAAATAATTTTGGGGAAGACTATCATTGTAGAAGGTGCAACATAGATCGAGACTTCAGAGGGACTTTCTTTTTATTATAAACGAGTGATTCACTTAATGTTTAATTCTGAGAGAAAGATAAACAAGGAACACTACATTGAAATTCTTCACAATCATCAGGATGCAATCAAAGAATACTCTCTGAACAATGGGTGGAAAAGAATTGGGTTTGGCTCTGTGACAATACCCCTGATCGAACCCTTTCAGTTTCAAATTAGATAGCCAACAACAGTTTTATCACATCCAAACATCTACACTATGAATGAATTTAAAGGGACAATGTTATGCCAACTCTAATGTAGTGATGAAAAATGAAACAATCAATTGGAGTGCTGTCAGAAAAAGAAGTTCCAAGAATGCTTTTTAGCAGCTGTATAAACATATGAACAAGTGAATAGTAGCAAGGGTAAGGGGGAGTTATGTTGCAGGAAATTTTACACTAGATGCTGCACCTTTATATAATCAACATATTTTTACAACTTTTGGGAACTTTTTGACTACCATATGTACTGTAATGACAAACCAAGTCTAGTCAATTGAAACAAACCTTTTTCATTCATGTAATACTAGATGTTGTAACAAAAATAAATTTCAATGTGATTTTAAAGGAAGACCATATTTGGGAATCTAAGATACAAAAAATTGTTTTCCATAATCCTACACTGTAACACAAGCAATAATTACATATATTGATTTATTTATTTCTGGCCTTTTCCTTGAGAAAGCTCCAGAGATTTCACTGAAACTCACAGGATAGAGAAATTAAGAGTTGACAAAACAGTGCAACATTTCTGGTATCTCATTTCCATGCTGGATATATACTACTTTTACTTTATTCATCTAAGAAAATGTGTGTATTTTAGCTTCCACAGAATAAATAACTTCCAATTTATAACGTTGCCAATGAAAAAAAGTTTAAGTTTGTTCCAATCTTCTATTAACAATGTACATCTGAATTACTGAAAGAGTTACATAGGTAATTTAACAGAGAAGCTCAGATGCCCAGATTTTTCTGTCTGATAAGTAGCAAAAATGAACAGAATTGTTTTGACAATTTTCTTATATCTTGTGTATATAATAGTTAAGTTTCCATGGGAACTGGGTCCAAATATTTTCTTTAAGTAGCAGGTTGTGGTACTATTGCCAAATATATAGCACAAATGTTATTTCCATTGAAGAGTGTCAAATAAACGAAAAAGTTTATTAGCAATTAATGTGCCAAACATTGCAGATGCCTCTTGTCAAGGCTCAGAGGGGTACAGTCCCGCACTTCCATTTGCTCACTCTCTTCCCACTCTCATTTGCCTACTCCTGGAATGTGCTTGAGCTGTCTTGCAAAAATGAAAAAACACTCCAAAAGAACAAAATCAAAAAGACTATTCTGCAAAATAACTGGTGAAAAAGAAAGTGTGAAGAAGCAGTGCTACAAAGACACAGAAATAACACAGGAAGGAGTATGCGTACAAAGAACACAAAGTAGTAAGTATTGAAAGTTAATGATCCAGGTAACCAGGTATGTTTATACCTGGTTAGAAGCTAAAGATACTAAAGATACAATTATTTTCTTACAAAATATTAATAATTATTTAACTTAGTTTTAATATACATCTATGATGGGTTTTTTATATTATTTTACTTTTCTTTCATTTATTTAAGCAAAAATCTACACTTATATTAAAGCAGTATAACGTTATGTTGTCAATTTTGTTATCCTGCATTATGGATCACCTTCTGCACCTTTGATCTAAAGATTTTCCTGCAACAAATTGCAAGTCATATTAGATATTATCCTTGATGAACTCTTGTGTAGTAGAGTTTCTGGTGTAGTAGAGAAACTTGATAAGTAGAGTTTCTGGTGTAAGAAATTTTTAAGTTATTTTTAAACGTGTCCAGTGTTTTAATGTTTTGAAGGTTTAGTGGTAATGCATTACGTAGCTGTACACCTGCATTATGAATGCATTTTTTGAGTCAGAGAGGATGTTATCCGTGGTTGATTGATATTTCCGGCCCACCTTGTGTTGTGAATATGAATAGTTGAATTCAATCAGTAGAGTGGTCCTTTGTCTAGTAGAGTGGTACTTTGTCTTTTTTCTTCAAAGTTGTATGTTTCATAAAAGTACATGCATGGCAGTGGAAGTATTTTCAACTTTTCAAATAATGGTTTGCAGGAAGCTAGTTCATTGGAGTTAGTATTGGTTTGTATTATTCTTTTCTGTAAGGTTTGTTTTGTTTCTGGTGCATGTCCCTGAAATATTATTCCATATTTTAGAATGAAATGGACGTTTATTACAGGTAAACTCATACTCATGTTTTCTGAAGCAGAAAAGTTTTTATTCCTGAACAATGATACTAAATAACTTCCACCAGGATTTCCTTTGAATAAATTCTCTTCCCAGATATCAAGTGTTATTTAAAAATCATATCAAATCAATCAAGCTCCTTGTCATGTCTTCCTTCTCAAAGTTCAGCTACTAGTTAAAATTTCTCTCAAAGAGTAAAGGTACATTAACAATTAAGTTCCTCAAGATTAAAAAATCGATATGAATAATAGAACACAAAAGAAAGCATTTTTCTTTCCTCAAGTCTTACCCATGCCAGCTGCTACGGAAGGAATTTCTATGTCATAATAATAGCACAAAAATGACATCAGGATGAAGTCACCATAACTTCTATGACTGGGAGCAAATATCACTGGGTTGGTACCCATAACAGACTTTGCCTGTAATTATTAAACATATTTCTCAAATTTTATACATACAACATAATAAAATTCTTTTAAAAATTAACACTCACTCTTATAATACTCTCTTCATCAACCATAATACCGAGGTAGTTTTGGCGTAAAAGTTTACACAATGCCAAACCAACCCATCTGACAACAGTCATATTTTTCTTATGGCCCATTTCATCCAAATAAGCACGAACTTTAGTAATAAGTTCATTTTTTGATACTTCCTTCTCCTTGCTAAGCTATATCATTACATTTCATAACATGTTATTAGCATATGATTCAGAATATTGTTTTCATAGTCATAAATGTGTTACCTTATCAATAACTTGTAAAACTCTAATACTCTTCAAAACAAGAGGGCGAATTTCATTCACAGTCATTTTGTGACCATTATTATATGCTTTGACAGGTTTCCAGCTTTTGGTCATGAATACAATATCTCTCACTTTAGCCATTTCATCAAGAATATTCTTGAAGTCCGACATCTTCCTCTAGTTTTTTTTACCTAATACATAAAACACACAACTCAGAGCATTGGTTGAATAATTAGCATATACAATAATAATAAGTTCAATGTATTAGTAGGAAAAGAAAAATATATTATATTTGAACATACAAAAAGCCTTAGTATTATGAAAATACCATGACTTGTAACAATCATATTCACTCCCACATACAAAGAGACACACACCACTCACTGTTCTACCGTTGGGTCAAGTTTCAGAAGTCCATACTTCCATCTCCTGTAATTGCCGACTGATTTCCTCCAAATTCCTTGGGGGCAAGATGAATCTTTTAATTAAATTGTTTAGTGACAGCACTTCAAAATTTAAAAGACTTTCTAAAAATAGGTCAACATTTGCTCTATCTACTAACCTGAAATGCTTGATAACAGTTCAGTGACACCATCTCATCTAGTATCTTATACCATAAATGAGTTACTACTGCCTATTTCTCACTTCGTCCTAACTCAATAGACCTAAAGTATTTCTTTTGGCACCTGATGTACACATTACCACAATTTTTGCAGTTCATTTACTTTGAATGTGTAAATTATTATTAGAACTTTATACATGTTACTGCAATTAAACATGTCTTTTTACTGTAATTTAATTTTCAACACAGACATTGTCAATGCAGTAATATGAAACTTAATACAATACAAAAAATAAATAATTCTGAATATACTACATCTTTTGTGGAGGGGTTCTTTAATCTAGCAGTGGGGTTTAATTTATGACCAACAGTTGGATTTACATTGAGATGCTGAATACTTACATCTTAAAACAAATTTTGAAACTTGTTAAAATCAAGAGTGAGAGAATTTTCGGACATTGATTTCCTTCTAGAACCGTTTTCAAGCACTTTTCTTATTTTATTTAGTTAACTCCTTATCTACAAAAAGTTATCTCAGACCATTTTTTAGCTGTATTACCATTAAAACTGCACTCCAAATTATCTTTAGAATTGATCCATGAAATATTGGTTGGTCAGTGTAAAAGTACGTATAATGGCATTCTGGTGCAGAATAAGAATCAAATGTCAACTGTCACATTTATGCAAAGCACTGCGGTATATGAATATTACATCTTACATATTGTGTAAGATGTAAGATATTGTTATAGGGTTAGACCTTGTCACTAAATTTTCAAAAACATTTTATTTCAAAATTCACCCACCAACTTGCCCCCTGGGCAGGTGATTAAGAATAGTCAGTGATAGCTGTTAACAGGAGTAACTGCTGAAACAAGCACCAACCATAAAACAGTAAGTAGGCAAAAACTACAATATTTTATTCTAGTCACGTAACTCTTAGTTCCCCAAAGTATTCCTGGACATGATTTAACATTCTACACACTTGAATTCACTAAACTTGCTCACTAATAGATAAATTCTCTAATTCATACAATCGATATCATGAGAACAGGATTAAACATGAGAAACAAAACATTTTTAAAAAAGAACCACTACTAGCCATATAGTAAATATGTATTCGATCTACACGACATAGAGAATCAAATTACTCTATTCCATGCAAAAGAATTCATTTGATGCAAAAATGTCACATCAACAAAAATTAAAGAAAGTTTAAGATTACAACTCACAATAAATGTTACATGATTTTCTGCAGAAACAGAAACTCAATAGATTTTCCAAATTTAAACGCTAAAGAACTTTGTCAAGATTTCTAATGTATTTTGTTGCAAATATCATCTAATGCCACTTAAATTAGAAGTCCTTATAACAGTCTCCTAATAATCCTTATAATACCACAACACAAATTTAATGTTACGATGTTGCTCCCCAAATCATCCTTTCACAAAATCTTTCTTCCTACAAAATAACAAACAACTTCATAAGAAATGAAATGCACAACTCTGTCCTTAATTGCATTCACAGTAGCAAGACTAAAAAATTGCACATGTCTAATAAAATTAATACTTTCCAAATTTGTCTAATGATGTACTAAAATCAATGTAATAATGATGAATTAAAATGTTTGATACTACAACAAATAACAAAAGGACATGCATTCAGGTATCATATCAAAGGTTTAATTGAATATAATTACAATAAGTAACGTAACTAATCAACAAGTCATATCAATATTCATGAAGGAAAGTAAACACTCCTAAGGGAAACTATCTACAACACTATCAGCAGGAATACAAGTTTCGGACAAGGAAATAGTGCTAATTATATTAAGTTTTTATAATTAACTGCAGCTAAGCGTATCACATTACCTACGACTCTCAAATTTCCCTATCAAACTCTCTCCGACGCTTCACAGATGCAATTGATCAGATCACGCCTGCCTGACGCCTGCTCTGCGCCAGCTTCGGTCCTGCTTCTGTCACTGGACCACAGACTATAAACTGCACTGGACAACGCTGGACAGAATAAAGCGGACCGGGACCATCAGGGCACTCGAATGACACAAATAATGGAAATCAGAGCCCTCTTGTGTCGCGATTTCCACCTTCAGCACATCATGAGATATACTCAAAGTCAGGACACCTTGCCTAAAATTATTCAACGTGACTGCCTTAAACAAATTGCCAACCTCTACGAAACAAATCCTTGAAACACACAAGGAAACCGTGGTAGGAACTGATCACAAAGAATTTAAGTAATATCCAAATAAATATTAATAGTAGTCACAAAAGCGACTATTTGCTGTCTACAAATTAATGACACAAGATATTAGTTCCACACGCTCGATGCAGAAATAACAGAACAGCGCCACTAGAGCACGTGAATTTATTGTCGTCCGAGGTTGGTTATGAATTAAATTTCGAATATTTTGCCAACTGAACGCGAGGTTCCTTTATCATTACACTTATGGACGATGGCGAAGTAAAAGCGTTGGCTACATTGAGTACAGGTTCGATACCAACATTAATCCAGCTAAGACTGACAATAAATAAATATACAAATAATTTACGGTCAAGGGAGCTGTTACAAACTGCGTACGACCATATTAAGGAAAATAAAGTAATTTACTGCGACTAATACAAAATAAACTAATGAACACGGTGCATTTCCGCTCGTTTTTTTAAGTTGAATTTCTCGAAGCAAAGTATTGTGATTTTTTCTATACATGTCAATTTGAATGAGTAGGGCAAAATAGTTACTCTTTGACACGTCGCACGAAAGCACCTCATACAAATTCTGATACATTTTGTATGAGCTTTATTCAAAATATACATGTTTGCGCATACAAGTCGCAAACGCATATGTGCATACCCAGTACAGACTGTACTATGCTTGTTTACATTCCAGCTGTGCTTTTGTTGGTTATATCATTATTGTCAGACGTATTTCGCATAATCTGTTGATTCCTGAAATCTTAATTGTTGAGTAGTGCATATTCTATTAATTGGTTATGGTTAGATTAGTTTATTTCTTTAGTAGATCAGTATATTAGTTTGTGTTCTTTCTTCGCGATGCACAAAGAATTCCCTGATAGTGTAAACGCTACTGTGTAGATGTATGAGGTAAAAGTGTCCGAGCTCATACAAATCACAAGCCTTCGAAAACTTGCGTTTACATATATCTCATACAAGTCGCTCATACACGTATATTAGAGTAAACGTACCTTTATATATACTTACATATACCCAACAGTCTTAAGTACCGGTTGTCCGAAGGTAAAAACGTTGTAAGATGCCTCTGTCTCTCTCGCACAACAGTTTAGGTGGGGGAGCTCGATTCCCCTCACTGACTGCCAATGGTTCCCAGCGTTTGCATAGACGTCCCCACCACCTCTCGATAAACTGGTGGACTGAAGTATGAAAAAGACGAAAATGTGTTCCTTGATAGGTACATTAATCTGTTGTGAATATGTGTGATAAAATGTATGTATTTGATCCACAGTACAAAAATAATTTTGTTTACTTCTCGGAAATATGTCTGAAAGGAGGACATCTTTGCTTTAATCAAATAAAGATATTTCCTCGACATGATGAAACTTTTTCTAATGCCTTTTAATCTTCCTAATAAGTACACAAGTTAGAGGGTGGGTGAGTTATTTAATAGCAATTGCCAAATAAGAAAAATATTTCAGACATAAATACTCTTAAAACTGTGAATTTAATTTTTATTTACTCCTTCCATGTATAAATATGTTGCTTGATAAAAAAAATTCGCATATAATCCTATTCCCCTAGGAAACTAACCCGCGTCCTCTAAAGTGGCCGGTTACATTACACCTAGATCCATGCCAGTTTGCGTTCAGATGTTCTTAACATTTGAGCTGTCGAGGCACTGCTGACGTTGCATCATTTATACATTTGTTGCTACGTAGTGCCGTCATATGTTAGTTGGATACTTAAACTTGGAAAATATCCCCAAAAGTAGGAACATATATGTTTGTGTCTATTAATCGAAAAAACATCAAAGGCATTATTAAATAAACTGAAAGTTCTTATCTAAATAATATTATTCCAAATTTACAATTGATTATACATAAACAAAGTAAATATCTACGGTATATGTTGTACAGTACGCTGTTACAACTCTTGATTGCATTGTTTATTGTGCAGAATTTCTATACATTGCTTCAGTTCCATTTTTTATTATCTTGTATGGTAGAACTAACGTTTTTCTTATGTAGTTATGAAATTAAACTACATTTAATATACTAACTACTATTTTGCTACGCAACGTTTCAGCTCGGTTACTGGCCATCAACTGGTGTTTAAATAAATAATGCATGCGAGCAACATATCATACGTTACCAAACCTCATCGTCATTTTATTCAGGAAACCACCTTCCACGTTATTTCGTCCTGTGATAATAGTATAGTATTTATGTCTATTTTAGACGTTGATTCATCTTGGACTCAAGGGTTTTGCAATTTATTTAAAAATGCATGTTTGTAATATTGATGTTCATTTTAAAACGCATGTATGATATTTTCGTAGAACCTTATAAATAATTTCACATCTTTACTGAAGTGAAAACGATTTCATGAAAATAAATGTAATTAATTCTATTTATTAAATCCCATACATCAAAAAGTGAAATATATACTATTGACCGACGTTTTCTCGAGATTGGGTTCACAAGTTTCATGCCTTGAGTATCTACTTTCTGAAGGTACAGATTATATAAGGTACAGATAGTCCACTCCAATTAGCCCAATAGTTAATTTAGATGCACACACTCGCCCCCCCTACTGATCGGAAGCGAGTTGAGGTGCCGGCGGCGGGAACGGGTCCCCCGCCCTGCAGTGTGACGGAGCAAAGGGCCGTGCCTTCTGCGTGCCCCCCGGCGTCCGAGGCCCCACGGCCGAACGTCGCCAGGGGCCAAGTACGAAAGAAACCGTGCCCCGCGCCGAGGAAGAGGGAGGATATCAGTCTCCAGGTGTGTCACCCGTGGGTTATAGGAGACATAGTGTTTACCCTGCATCCGCTCCCGCGGCAGCTGCGTTGTCCACTGTGCGTGGACGGGCGTTGGAAGCAACCGGATATAGTGGGGAAGGAACTTTTTACTGTCTTCGAGCTTCACGTGAAGGAAGTTCATGGAAAGGAATGATTGAGTCACTGCGTAGGCAGTGGTAGGGCAGTCGAAGCCGCAAAAGGAAAAGAGTGTGGTAGTTTGGCCGATGTGAGCGTGGTCGGTCCGCCCATTTTCTTTGCCTCTAGCGCGGCGACGACTGAGGAGGGAAAGGCGAGTAGAATGACGCACAATTGTGTGCGCACGGTGGACGGGCTCTGGCTTTTGCCACTCCCTAAGCCGAGAGCGATTGTTTGCCCCGAATGTCAATTTCCGGTGGCAACAAGCTTCGATGGTGATAGGAACCGGAAGAGGAAGACCTTCAAGGAACACTTGCGGGTCCAGCATGGAGCGAAAGCCACAACGATCTGTCGTAGTTGTTTATGTGTTGTAGGTGACGTCAACGGACACCTTCGTCAATGCAGAAGATTAGCAGTCATCTCTCCTGGAGAGATCCCGGAGCTCGCGCTGCCAGTCTTTTGCAGGGCCCCGGGGTGCAAGCTTCAGTACCCCTCGCTGAGACTAGGGAAGCAGCATGCAAGGAAGCATCGACGACGAGACGCTCGCACGGCTGCCGGCTCAGACCGACCACCACGGGCTTTCACCGTGAGGGAAAAGAAGGAACGTCTCTGCCGCGCGCTGGGAGTTCAGTCGCTGGCCTTTCCTTCTTCACCACTCCTCTCACTAGGAGGGGAGTGGGAGCTCTATTGTTTGAATATGATTTACCCTCATTTCCAACAAGTTTAATTTTTTTACTTGTCTCGGAGTATTTTTTATTGTATTTGGAAGGTAGAAAAACATTTTCTAGAGTTTTGAAGGGAAGGATCAACTTTGAAAATTTATATTAGCAAAACTGTCAAGCCTATGACATTGAATATTGGTGGTTCCACTCATTGCCACATCCTGGATGTCCCATTCATTTGCATTTCTTTAAAGTATTACCAAGACTTACTTACTGATAACTTATTACCTACAGAGAGCTTCTTGAAATTATTACAAAGACTGCATGGTAAAGTACCCAATACGCTAACAATGATAGCTACCACTTCTGCCTTCACACCCCATATTCGACTGATTTCAATAGATAGGCTTTTATATTTCAGTTGTTTTTCAGTCTCCTTTGCAGTAACATTCTCATCACCAGGAATAGCTACATCGATGGGCATGCAGGTCTTCTTTGATCTGCCTCTGATAACAATGTCTGGTCTATTGGCTTCAATTGTTCGGTCTGTGTGGGTTGGTTGATCATACAAGACCGTGTGGTTTCCAACGTTAGTAACAGGGTTTGAAATGTGGTTGTACCATTTTCTGCATAATCCTGGCAATTTAGAGATTTACATGTTTAGGAAGGTGCTTACCTCATTTTACCTTTTGAGTTACTCATGTTTTTATAATAATAATAATGATAATAATAATAATAATTAATAAAAATAATAATAATAATACCTCCTTAAGAATACTATGTTTGGTATCAAAGATGTGTTAACAGCATAGACAACTAATTTTTTTGTAAGAGTGTAGTGTCAGGGTAAATACGTGTTCATAAATAAAATCAACTTTGACCATAAAATACTATATTAGGTATGAATAAAAATGTGAACTGGACGATTTTGTTTTAAGAGTTAATTTTAATTGTTAGGATGAGAATGCGTCCATTAATAAAGACAACTTTGGCTATAAAATACAATGTTAGGTATTGATGAAAGTGTTAACTGTATTCACAATTTATTTTGTTTAAAAAATGCTATTTTGGGGGTAGTGTGTTGAATTAAACTTGTTGGAAATAAGGGTAAATCATATTCAAACAATAGAGCTCGTTTATTACTCAGAATGCATTTACAGGCGCGCGCGGCGGAAGGTGAGAACAAACTGAACTCTCGTCCATTCACTTTTCGCAAGGTGGCTGGCTCTTCCTTCTACACCACTCCTCTCACTAGGAGGGGAGTGGGAGTTCTGGAATTTAAGGGCTCGGTCCTTTTTGTAGCGTTATTCTCTGGTCGCCACAGAAGCCCCTCCCCCACATACACACGCATCGGAAAAGCCGGAGGCTAAGGTAGCCGAAAACGTACTCGGCGACCAAAGCGCGATGTGTACGTCCCATCGTGTGATTCATCGGCTTCTGTGCCGGTGGGAGTGGTGGTGAAAAGCAGTGTCTATGTTACGCACAAAACCCAAATTCGACCATTGGACAAAAAAATCAAACGACGTTCTGACAAAAGAGAATCGTCCAGAACTAGTTTTGTCCTCTTTGTTATACTCGAAGCCAATTCCTTTTTTATTAGTATTTAGTACGGATAAAATGTTATTTTCGCATAAGTGGGATAACGAGAAATGGTAATTATGCGCTTTCGAGTGTGTTTATGTTCCGATTGGTAGAAAAGTTTTCATCCCGAGAATATTTGCAAGCTTTTATTTAACTAGCTCCGTTCTTATATATGTAACTAATATCGAACCTTTTCGACAGTTTTGACGTGTCACGCAATTCATCTCAGCAACCCCAAATCTCGGCACTTAACAACATTCATTTCTGATCATGTTTACGTATTACACTATTCCCCACTCTCACATTTGATTTTAATAATGCATCTCAGCGATCCCAAAAACTAAGGATTTTACTCTAATACAGTTCATTTTACATTATTTTTACATCTCGTCCATCTCATCATCAACTGAAAGGGTACTTGAACGTCATGGCATTGACAGATTATTAACCTCAGAAACCCTGCAAATTATTTATTCGATGCAAATCGGTCCTTTTAAAATATTTTTTCGTTTCATCTCGTTTCCATTTCCTTTAGGAGGGAAAGGAGTGCGTTATTTACCATGGGGACTGAATTAAGACTTAAACTATATCAGGGGTGACACCTCTCATCTTAGCGACGCCAAAAATCGAGAATTTGTCATAAATTATTTTTTCCTATTTTTTATAACATATCCTTCCTTAGCCTTGATACGGTGTACGGGGGCTGAACATGGACTTAGGTGGAATTGGGGATGTCACGATTCATTTCAGTGACCATGAACGTAATGTATTCAACACCAATATCGGTCGTTTTCGCTTATTTTTACATTTCACCCCCTTCCCAATCCATCCCCAGGAAGAGCTGGAAGTGTCTTACTACCCATGGAAGCTGAATGTTTGCCTTACACTTTCTCAGTAGATCACAATTAAACTCAGCGATGCCGAAAACTGAGAATTGGTCTATGATGTCACTTTCAATACTTTTCAAGAAGCATTCCTTTCCGCAGGGGTGTATAAAGGTTGATCGTTAGCTTGAGCGCCGAGAATGTTAATACTAGTTTCATTGGCCCCGAAAATTATGGTCTCAATACTAATAGCGGGTTTTTTTGATTATTTTTATATTTTCTCCCTCATTCTCTCTACATGAAGGCTTATTTTCGCTCATAGAGGGTGATCGTAGACTTAATCGGCAAGAAGAGTGTTACTCTTCACTTCAGTATCCTCAAAAATGTATTCATCACCAATATCGGTCGTTTCCGATTATTTTTATATTTCACCCTTTATCACCCCTCCCTGAGGGTACAAGTAATGTCTTACCCCCACAATGCTTCTTGCCAGATAGTCAGTTTTCGTTCTACAAAGTTTTATTGAAATTGCTTCAGTCATTCGAGAGCTATCGTGCGCCACCATCCATCCCAATGTTATATGTAAATAGATACAAAAATGGTCAAAGAAATTATTTATAGACTTATATTATTGTGTTTTATTAATATTTCACCTCAGTTCATGAAAAAGGTTAATGTTAAAATCGTAAAAAAAATATAAGAGAAAGGTGACTTTTTTCATCAATGCGAGCATAAGAAACATTACGCAGTGGAAATAAATCACTTTTATAAATGCCTCATGTTTAATAATAACATTTTAACCATGGTAAACACTCTAGAGATTATATCCACATCAACTAAACACAACTTCACTATTTATGAAAACGCTCAATACTAGTTCTGACCTTCAAAACGCTCAAAACTAATTCTGGCAAGAACGCATCTGTCAAAACTAGTTTGGTTCTTTCTTTCGTCCAATGGCCGAATTCGAGTTTTGTGCGTAACATCTACACTATGCAAACGGTGATCACAAACTGCTACTTGCAGACTTCAAAGAGACGCCCCATCGCGTCTAAACTATATAAACCCTTCTGTAGAAAACTAACCCCTTTCTCCTTTCCCGGGCCTTGAGGAAAAAGTAAAAGGGACTACCTTAAAATGTGTCACTATTAAGCAGTAGTGTACAAAAAAAAATAAAATCTTACATTAATTACTTTTCCAAACTTTTTCGGTAATATTTGAATTCTACTAATAATAACAAGGAAAATGAGTTTAAATACGACTAATAAGCTATATTTGTAAACCAAGATAATTCAGATTTGTTTTCAATAATTTCATTACAGACAAGTCCCTACACACAAAAATATCTACAAATTATTTTGAATAATTAATGGATAATAGTACGTATTTATTAAATCATTTCTTTTGTAAATATTAAATCCACCTCTGTCCATTGGCCCTTGATCGGAATTGATGGGATGGTCCCTTGCTTGTTTTCGGAGAATAACTTAGTTTATTGCCCCCCGCGTGGTCATACGCAGTTTGAAACTGTTTTTTTGACGATAAAGTTTATTATTTTTACAATTATAAAGGGTTCCACAGTATGGTTTTAATGGCAGTCGTGAGTGCGAACTACGAGTTTATTATATGTGAATTTGGTGTGAATGGAAAAATATCAGATGGGGGTGTAATTGAACAAACGATATTCTATGAAATACTAAAAAAATAATACTTTATATATTCCTTGCCCAGAAATGTTGCATGATTCAGATAAAATACTTAATTGTGCTTTTGTAGGTGATGAGGCTTTTACATTAACTCCAAACTTTCTACAGCCTTTTAATCAACGAGAGCTGACTAATAAACGCAAAATATTTTATTATCGACCTTCAAGAGCTAGGTATCTCGTACAAAACTTATTTGGCATACTAGCATCAAGATATAGAATTTTTCATACCAGTATTAACATTAAACTCAATAATATAGATTCTGTTGTCATGACATGTTGTGTGCTACATAACTCTTTAAGGGAAAGATATTTTCCCACATACACTCCACCAGGAAGTCTAGATTTTGAAGAGACAATTCAAGAAACTGTCTCATTAGGTTTACGAACAAATCATTCTCTTTTTAGTAATTTGGAGAAAGGTCACGACAGAAGCATATCAAATGATGGTGAGCTGACTAGACAACAATTCTTAGATTATTTTAATAATAAAGGTTCAGAACCATGGAAAAATAGAATGTGTAATGTCTCTAGTTCGTAACTACTGAAAAAAAAATAATTCGTGACAAATATTTAAATAACATTTTGTGTAATTCCACTATGCAATTATCGGTGGTACATGTAACTTTGAATGTAATGTGTTGATTTCTGATCAATATTTTTCAATAAATTTTCAATATATGCTGGAAATGTATTAATTTCTTGTCTTAGTGGGAATGTTAGCTGGTTGGGTATGCTTTGGTATATATTTCATGATAATTCCTTGAAATAATTCTTTATTACCAAATGTGTTCTAGTTAGCGATTTGACACTTCGGCACGAGGCTTAAAAATAACGTGAACAAAAATTAAAGTTCCAATTTACAGTAATATGCATTTTCTGTTATCCATATTTTACGGAAACATTTTTACCATAGAAAGTTCTCATTTCACCTACGAGCGGGCGCGTATGCGGACTAAACGGAATATATTCTTTTCTGAACTTCCCAAAAATACCGAGCGATGATGTTTCAAGAAAGTCTTTCAGCCCTTTCTATTATTCTTTACACTACCCATGAATAAGTAAAGGATTTTTTGTTCGATATATATAATGCCTATAATAACAGCATATTGGGTCTTTAATGTAATTCACTGTATAGTGAAGAAAATGATGATAATGTTCGTAAACATTTATTTTGTAATATACTTACTTATTCACACAACGAATTAATAATACTTCTCTAGACAATTCTTTGTTGCGGCGCCTCGGCTATTAATAGACTCAGGTTTTACCTCCGAACACGGAAAGCATTGAAATCCAAAAATGTTGTCTGACTGCTGCAGAGCTGGAGTGAACCCCTGCGGTTCTGTCCAGTGTTGTCAATTTGTTCAGTAGACAAACTTATATGAGCACAATAAAAATGACTTTCTAGTCCTTAAAATATGTATAAGTTGCAAAAAATTGGAAAACCAAAAAAATTAAAAATTCAATTTATCCAGATGCTACGCCGGATGAAACGGAGGGTCGGATAACCGGAGGCTGGAAAATCTCAGTTTTCGTGCGCGAAATTTTCCGTAGAATCTCAGGGTATCCAAATTTTTTCTGTTGAAAATTAAGAAATGTCGACATGAAGCGCCTGATGAAAATTGTAGCGTCGCTTCGAACAGAGGGGGCCCGAGAGAGGTTTCCCGCGCGCGCGCCACGCCTCAGCAGGCGTCAGGCACCAGGGCCCCTGCCAATGGATAAGCAACGGAGCGGACAGCGGTGGCGGCCGCCGCACTATAAAGCAAGCGCCCGGGTGAGAAGCGACCAGTGAGGGGACAACGGCGGCAGCCCTGACGAAGACGCGGATACTGTTGATTACGACATACTGTACCCGTGTATTCTATGACTGTGGACATCAATCAATATTTTAGTTGAATAATATCACCATTATTTGGACACAACGTAATTGACGACGAGAAAAAACGGCGGAATAGCAATATGGCTGTTTGTTTAAAGTGAATCAAGCCTAGCTAACAATGAAGCAGCAGCAACAGCAAATGCAACTTTATCAGCAACAAATTGTTGAGGTATGGAAATCCTCCACAACGAAACCTCGTGTCACGCCTCAGGCCCAGCCACCAATTCCACCATTCGGTTTGCGAACAGGTGTCGAACAGTGCGATTAGTATGTGGCTCCTTAGAACAACATTTCAAATAATACAACGTGGTAGATGGCACACAAAATTGTACAATGTTTTTGGCGACATTGGGTAGCAGCACGTGTCAAATTTTACGGACTATTTCAGCAGAACTAGATTACGTAAACGTATCGTATGATCTACTAATGGACAGATTGACGCAACATTTTCAACGCAAACCCCACATAGTATCTGCCCGGTTTATCTTTTTCTCTTATTTTAAGAGAAATGACCAGTCATACCAAAATTGGGCCACAGAATTACGAATGCTAGCTAAATAATGTAGCTTCACTTGCTCGTAAAGACACTGTAATGCATCATATGCCGATTCCCTCATTCGAGACATGATCATTTGGTACACTCCGAAACCCAAGGTACACGTAGACGCGTTAAAGCAAAGTAACCCGTCCCGAGACGAAGTACTACGGACAGCCACAACATTCGAGGTTACACAAGCCACTCCTGATCGGTTCCATATTGACAAAGAAGATTTCACGGCGAACGTCACATCTAGTAACCGGATGGTTCGTCGTCATGCACGGGACTCCACGGAAATAAGTAAAGAAGATCGCTCACGCAACCGTTCGTGCAAATTCTGTCTTGAGTAGCACTATAAGGTAGACTTGCCGTCTTCGACTAGCTACGAGGTGTGGGTGTAACAAGAAAGGTCACATCCGTGAAATTTGTAAGAGTGCCAGCGCCCCACGCAAACCGGAACGTATGGAGGCAGTGTTGGCGGACGTCGTTAGTACAGATAGTCAAGTGAATGCCATATTATCGGAAACTACAGATTGCACTACAGATCGCGGACAGACATTTCGAGTTCTTAGTGTTTTCGGGAGCCTCGATTTCCCTCATGAATTTGGAACGAGGCTATTGATTCCTCAAAATGTAGGAGAAGTAAGAATAAAATATACATATTTAACAGAAACTCAATTCCGCCTAAGGGGAAGTTACCCCCATGGTCAACTATAAAGGCCGTAACTCATGCCTGGAAGTTTTTGTAGTGAATTAATATGACGCCACCAACATCATCGGTACAAACCATTACCGAACATTAGGACTAGCGATATGCGACGACGTCCTAACAGTCATCACGTTAGATACTGACGCAGCGTTGCAGCTCCTTTTTGAGAACCACGCAGCGGTTTTCGCAGCAACTGCACGCCATTTCTAGGTCACTGCACGCAATTTCACGCCCATGTACAGCTTGCTGAAAATTCGCAACCGAAAGTTTGTAAAGCGCGTCCAATCCCTATAGCACTCTGGGATACAGTAGAGCAAGAACTTCGCCGGTTCATACATGCACAAGTTCTTACGCCAGTTACCACTGCAGTGGGCCACTCAATGGTAATAGTTACGAATAAAGACGTCGGAGTCTGCATTTGCACGGATTTCAAAAGAACCCTAAACGAACAATTAGCAGTTAAGCGTTTTCCAATTCCTCAGCCGGAAGATTTGTTCCAGCGTTTGTCGGACGGAGTGGAATTTTCTAAAAGATCTCAGAGATAACTACCTGCAACTACCCTTTGATGAACAGTCGAAGAAACTTAAAGTCGTGAAAAAGCCGCTAGGACAGCAGGCGTACAACAGACTTCCCTTCGGAGTGGCGTCCTCGCAGGCCATCTTCCAGTGTTACCTTGAACAAATTACAGTGGGCATCCCGTAAATTTTTTGGAGGACATTTTGGTCTCCGGTAGGTCTAGATTCGAGCACTTGCAGGATTTAGGATCTCTTCTCTCCCGCATGCAAGAATGGGGGTTTAAAGTAAACAAAGACAAGTGCGGGTTTCTTAAGTTAGAAACTGCCTACTTACGACACATTGTAGATAAACAAGGTATTCGCATCACGGGAGTAAACACTGAAGCAATACAGAGACTGCCAGCACCTGAAGAATTGAAACAACTCCAAACTTTTTTCTTGTAAAATAAACTACTAAATTTTTCGGAAATTTTGCCTCTATTGCAGCTCCCCTCAACGCCCACCGAAAGTGAGGCGCTACATGGAAATGGCGCTACGATACTTGCGGTAGACGCGTCGAAATACGGAATTGGAGTAGTATTATCCCAGAAGATCAACGGCAGAGAAGAACCAATAGCTTTCGCCACAAAAACTCTCAAAGTGCACCAGCACCGATATTGACAAATAGAAAAGGAAGCTTTAGCAGTAATATTTGGTGTACGAAAGTTCCATGAAAACATGTTTGGCCGAAAATTTCACATCATCAAAGACCACAAGCCCCGCTTCAACGCCGGCAGGAAAACCCCGATGGACACAGTACGCAAGCTCTAGCACCGGGCGCTGTGCCTGGATGATTATCACTACGAATCCGGTTTCGTCGGACATCAAAACATGATAACGCAGACGCCTTGTCGAGCCTACCCTGCGGCCCGGACCTACGATTCGACACAACTTCTCGTCTGGACGCGGAGAAGTTCACCTCATGACTCCCCGCTCCTAAGAGCATATTTTGATATCCGCTAGCTTCTACTGAGAAGCGCTCCGGACTCCACGCTGCTGTGTGCTTCGCGTCCGCCAGCTGCGTGTTGCCTCTGCCGCCGCCATCTTCTCGATCCAGTAAATTGCTAAGTATCGCCTACGGATATAGCATCGCTTTATATTTCAGATAGTGGGGACGATTCCGTCCACCATGCGTCTGCGCTTCACGTAGATTCCTATCTTTTAATTCTCTAATCCCCTCTCGCATCTAATGTAACCCCTGTGCCTTCTGCACCTGCTACTGTTTCTGAATGCTCATTTCCTAGCCTTAGGCCCAAAAATCGCCTCCTTTCTGAGAGCGAAGCGCGTCACGCTCTTCTCCTTCTCAACGCGATCAATAGACAAAAACAAACGTTCTTCCCCTAAGCCCGGCACCTTCTTTAGGCTTGCGTCCAAAGAGCTTGTACAACTCGCCCGTGTTTCTCGCGCCTCCGCGAAAAATTAGGAAACACCTGTTAGGGACTTCAGCGCAGCTGCCAGCGACACTCTGGCAGAACAGCTGTCCACTACTGGCACCAATGTTTCGTCGCTCCCAAACATCTTTTTTGGCCACGCCGTTCAATTGCCTCTCCTCCCCTGCGTCGTTGGTCATGGCCAATCGTGTTGCTCCCGTCGAACCGATGAAGACGATAGCGGAGGAAACGGTTGATGATGCGGGCTCCTCTGGCTCTGCGCCTCTCCTGAGCCCCCTCAGCCTCCATCTCCGTGTTTCGACTACCCAAGCCCCCCCCCCGCTGCGAACGTCTCCTCTTCCGGAGTCTTCGCACTCTCGGTCGTCATCACCCATCGGTTCCCTCACTCCATCCTCTCGTCCGAACTCATCGAATTAGGGATTCATGTTCACCACGTTTCCGAGATGAGAAAGCTCCCCTTCGGACTCTCATCTCTTGGTTGTTACACCGTTGAGGTGAACAAGGCTGATGTCCCCTAAATCCTCCTCCTGCAATACCTGCTTCATCACAAGGTTGCAATTGAGTTTACCCGTGGAAGCGACCGTGTCCCTCGCTGTCTGAACTGTCAGCAGTGGGGCCACACCTGAAGCCGTTTTGGTCGTCCCGTAACTTGTCTCCGGAGCGTCGGCCCCACACCATCGATGCTTGTGTTCGCAAGCGCAATGGCGTTCGGTGCTCGAATTACGTCTCCGATGAGCATGTCGCCTCTTTCTCCGGCAGCCCTGCCCTCGTTGAGTTTAAGGTTCATCGGAAGGCGCAAGTCGATAATGCGCTAGAAGCTCGTGAGTCGGCTGTCCGCAGTTTTGTCCGCCCCCGCACCCTCTCTCCCAAACATTGGTTCTGTCTGGACCGACCATGCCGACGACCACTCCGCTCGTCCTGCCCCTTCTCCTCTCGCCCCTCACGCGCCCACCGCTGCCAGCCTTCAGGATCCATGGTTTGCTATGGACTACGTTTGCAACATCGAACCTGCGAAATTTTCACATGTTTTGAGGGAAATTGTATATATTCTGAAGACCCCGGGGCCGGATACCCTCATCCAAACCCTCTAAATCCTCCCCTTTGTCGCTACTCTCTATGATTAATCATATTCAGTGATTCTTCAAATTTAATATCTAAATGTCAACATCTATCATTGTCATATGGAATGCCCAGGACAAGGTCATCCAAGAAACTACTTGTATGAGGCAATTCCTAGTGAAGTATTAAATTTCAACACTCCTCGTCCCAGAAACCAACCTAAATTCAAAAAATCGTTTCTCTATCCCCGGATATCACATCTACCGCGACGATCGCGCCACCAATGGTGCTGTCTCTTNTCGCTGTGCGTCATCACACACCCCACACGCGCAGAACCTTGTTTGTTGGCATAAAGCCACCGCTGTCGAAATAGGAACCATATATGATCCGCTTTTTTCCTTTCGTTAGATACGAAACCCTCCTATGACGTCCACACAGACCTCTCTTCGCTTCATCACTTAGGCCAGCAGTAATTATCGCAGGCGACTTTGACGCAGAAAATCGAAATTGGGGCTGACCCGTGACAAACAACGCCGGATAATCGCTTCTCAACTTCTTTAATTCCACTTCCACCGTTGCCCTTGCACCCCCCACCGGACCCACTCACCTATACGATGGAGAGCCAAACGATATATTACTTACAGAGCTCCACCCCGGTCATTTATCGAATTGAAATCTCACTACCTTCCAGTCCTCTTCGCACTCTACGTGGGCGCAACTTCCTTTCTCAGATCCTTCGCCCCATCCCCAATACAAATTGGCAACAATTTGACTCCCACTACTCCTGCAAAATCGACCTGTCGCTCTCTTTGAGTACGAAGGACGACGTCAACGCTGCAATTAACCACATCACCTATTAAAATTACCATTTACTCTCCCCCCCCAGGCGTTCGATAAACGTCCTGAGGAAATTCTTCTCCTCATTCGCGAAGAGTCGTCTCTTCCGCATATAGTCGCGACCCTCTCGGTCGCCTTCACTTTAATAACGCCGCTCGTACCGTTTCGGACAAATTAAAAATCCACCACACCAAAAGTTGGGATCATCTTGCAAAGTCCAGTACCTCATTCTCAGACGACAATTGGAAACTCCAAAAGCGTGAAGGAAACCCCATGCTCCCGTCACGACTTTCTCTATACCGCACAATCATCCGCCCCGGATGACGTACGACACGAACGCCAAGGCTGAGACATTCGACGACGTGCTGGAGAAGCGCTTCACGCCGACACCACTCCCGTCCCCGACCCCTGCCATCACGCTTACAACAACAGCCTCACTAGGGATTCCGGCAGATTTTGCCATTACGGAATCCAAAACCCTGTTAAATACGTTAAAAAGTGAAAGTCGCCGGGTGACTACCGAGTGACCGAGTAGTTGCTTCACAACCTCCCCCGAATGGCCATTAAATTCATAACCGCCCTCTTCAATGCATGACTAATTATACGTTATATTCCCACTATGTGGAAAAATGTAGTGACGCTACAGAAAGCCAGTGAAAACGGTGCCCCAGATAATTGCCGCCCTATTAGTCTACTCCCCATTCTAGGGAAAACCCTAGAACGAATAGTGTTGGTACGCTTGAGTCGAAATCTCAACGACGCAAATGCGATCCATCCAAAGAAATTCGGGTTTAGGAAAGGTCACTCGTCAACTTCGCAAATAATTCGTTCAGCAATCGAGGCGGCGACGGTCGGAAACATTTTTCCCTCCCCACGGTATTCTTTGATCTTTCATTCGCTTTTTATAAAGTTAATCGCAACCTACTCCTCTCAAAATTAAAATCAAACGTTCCGTAATTCTTACTGCATTTTCTCACATCGTACTTATCCGGACGCACCTTCAGAGTGCGGTTCAAACGCTTCACCTCGATCCCCCGCCCCGTCAACGGAGGGGTGCCTCAGGGCGCGATCCTCGCATCCACGCTCTTCGCCTTTACTAAACATCCCAAGCGTTGCAATGATCCGTGAGTTTCTTTACGCAGACGACGACGCGTATTGTTGCACGGAATTTGCTTCCTAGCCCGAGTCGTTAAGCATTTGCAGCGGGCAGACTACAAATTCGTCGAATGGTCAAGCGATAACGGACTTACTTTAAATTCCTCCAAATAACAGGCACTTCTTTTCTTTTTTTCAATAAGCCCAATAATAACAAAACCACTTACCATTCTCGGCACGATGTCCCATTGTAAGATAGAGTTAAAACCTCGGCGTAACTTTTAATCGAAAAAGTAATTTTTATAAAACATTGTCACTTGGCGGCCCAGAATATGCACCGACGCATCGTCAGCCTTTACCCCATCTTCTTGTCCCGGAAGATCTCCGGCGCGGTCAAAGCGCGAGTTTACAAAGCGTGCGTACGGACTGCAGGCGTATACTCTTGCCAAACTTGGGCCGCTTCCGTTCGTAATCCCGTCAACGCTTTAACTGGCGCGGAAAATCATTTCATTCGCGTCGTGTAAAAGCCCGAGCGAGGCACTTTTTACAATAGTATTAAAAAGAAATATAAAATTACTGCTGTTTCTGAATTTATTAAAAAACTTGCGAAAAAACATGATGCTTTTCAAAATCCGATCACCGCACCGTTATTCGAGAAATATCGCCATCTCATGCACACCGCACCCGTCCCTAATGCACTAAAAAGATCACACACTGGCAAGACCCTTCAGAGNGTGGTATCCGTCTCCCACATACAAACCCAATCCGCCACGTTGTCGGGGCGCCGGTTAAGCGGGTCATGACACTTTCTACACTTCTTACCTTCTCACCCCCCACCTTCCCCCTCCATGTAGAAAAGCTTCAAAAGCAAGCTACAAAATCATTATTTATTTTCCAGACAATAGGATTCGACACAGACGTACTACCGGATTGCAAATGAATGTTAAAGAAGAGGAACTCCTGCATTTCTTTCCAGTAAAGACCTGGCAGAGACAGAACAGGCAGGGACCCGGAATTTAGACAACTCTTGGAGGTGATCCGGAACGGCTGGAAACAAGACTAGCAAGACCCTTCAGAGTATGGTAAATGGACCAAGTTCCGCGACCGAATGTTTGTCATAAACGGATACTTTTACTCGCTTTCAGGGAAAGCACGCAATTAACGATTACGCGTTCCCTACGGCAGCGCGTTCCTGATAGCCTGCATGGAGGAAACTGGGGTATCGTGGCAACTAAACATCTAGCAAGGAGATACTGTTATTGGCCGAGAATGGACAGACACCTCATCCAAGTATGTGTACCATGAATAAACAACCGGAAAGCCCCACTCAAAGCCCGTCAACACTGGCTCACTGTGACAGGACCTTGGCAGAGAGTACACGCTGATTTTGCTGCCCCTTCTTAGGCTCAGTTTTCCTTATAGTAGTAGACACCTTTTCTAGTTACCCGTTTATTACAGAAATGTGTACATCTACCACAGCAGCCACAATCAATGTCTTACAACGCATTTTTGTGGCCATAGACCTACCAGAATGTATTATTACCGACAACGCACCACTGTTTCGGGCATCAGCATTTCAACAATTCTGTCATCAGAATGGCATCAAACATATTTTGGCGTCGCCTTTCCATTCACAATTTAATAGCCTCGCGGAAAGGTTTGTACAAACTTTCAAAACTGCCTTGCTAATGCCATTGATGCGGAGACCACTAAGAGCGAAGCAATGCTGCGCATGATGGCCACCTTCTGGACGATCCCTGGCACGACTAACAAGAGTCCGGCAGTTTTACTGCGCGCACGACGTCATAGAACACTATTGTCTTTGTTACAGCCCGGTACATCACCACATACTCAAGCAAAACTTAAGTTCCACGCAGGGGACCCGGTGTACATACGGTCGTTTAGAGGACATCCCAAGTGGCTGGCGGCGAAGAATACAAGTGGCTGGCGGCGAAGATTACAAGTCGCTTGGGTAATCGCCTGTTTACAGCCGAGGTGAATGGCAATACACTAACAAGACACATCGATCAGATCCGATCTCGGAGAATTCAGCAACCACCAAGGACGTCTTCCCTGCAGACACATATCATAGATTCCTAAGTTGCAGAGCATTACTCTCGTGCCCTGATAAAGCAATCATCATATACAATGGAGCCCGAGGTTACGCAACAGATCGAGCAACAATCGAGCCCTTCGAACAACGACCTTCCCAAGACCTCTCGTTGGGAGAGCAGTCAACTACATCAGATGACCCACCAGAAGCCGTTACTCTAACTCGCCTCCGGCGAAGTATTATAAAACCGCGACCGCCGCACTGTAAAGCAAACGCCCGAGCGAGGAGCGACCAGTACGGCGCAACGAAGGTATGTCTGAAGACTACGCGGATACTAGTGACTACGACTTGGCATGCTATATCCGTGCATTCTAAGACTGCGGACATAAATAAATAATTTAGTTCAATAATATCACCATTATTTGGATACAACAAGAATTTATCATTTATTTAATTTTTACCGTTTGAAAATATTTTATATTCACCATTATCATTTATGTATTTATTTATTTCTATATTGATAACTAATTTATGATATTATACGACATTCTACGTAGGAAAGAAGTGAATTGTTACCAGGTTTTTTTTACCTCAAAAAAGATTATGATTTATAGGAAACTAATTCTGTAATACTTGATGCACAAATTGGCACTTACACGCGTGTATCGGTAAAAAGAACTTACTTGGGTGAAGAGACTCCGAAATTTGAAGTAGAGAGCCGACATTCGTCCTAGTTATCGACGAATTTTAGTAAATTAAAATACCATAAAGTTGATGCGTAGATATCGTCCACACCGGAACCACTTTTTTGGATTCTGCTATGTCGGCTGCTGTCGAAGTAGTGTTGCCATCTGCCAGAATAAACGTAGGTTTTACCCTATCGCTGCTCTCTGCCGCCTCTCACTACCGTGATGGTATTCGCCTCCCGTCGAATGACGGGATGCAGCCCGGTGTAGGGAGTTTGGGGCGGCCAATGAACAGCGTCGTTGCGCAAAACACAAACCGACACGTGTTCAGGTCGTGGAAAACAAACATGTGAGGAAAAGCGTGAAGAGTGACGCTAACAGGGCGGAGTCGCGACATACGCAAGCGGGTTACGTATGTTGAGGCGTCATCCATGCGTGCAAGATTTGGAGAGAGAAACTCACCGGGGAGACGCAGAGCCTCTTCGTACACGACCTCCGCAAATGCCTTTAAATCCTCCTTCACTGCACTGCGGATGCCAAGAAGTGCGATTGGCAGCGCCTGCAGCCATGTCATCTCGGGGTGACATGATGGCCGCTTTAACTTGCCGGTGAAAGCGTTCCACCATTCCGTTGGATTGAGAATGCCAACTGCTCGTCCGCGCACGCTCCCTGTCTATAATAAATCCGAGTGCCTGGAAGAGATACTCGAACTGGCGCCGTTGATCGGTGGTGTTGCGATCCGAAGCGCCAAAGCGGGAGATCCAACACTGCATGAGCGCTTCGACTACTACTTCTGCCGAGATGATTTTGAATGGCCATGCCTCCGGCCATCTCATGTATCTGTCCACGACCATCAGGCAATACCGAAACGAGTTGACGAGTGGTAGGGGCCGTATTATGTGAACATGAATGTGTTGAAAACGAGAGGAGGGTGACGAGAATGTCGTAAGTGGCGCTTGCACATGACGCGTGATATTGGCGCGTTGGCAATGTTGACGCGCGTGCCCATGTACGATAATTACATTGGACGAAGAGTCATAGGAAACGCTGCGCCACGAGCGCGGCGGTAGCTTTGATGCCAAGATGACTAAGGCCGTGGAGAGCGTCGAACACTTCACGGCGAAGAAGTTCGGTTAGTAGGGCCGTGGGAAAGGCATATTTGTGTCGCAGTAAAGCGAGACGTCAGGGTCAGGCAGCTTCAGGCTTGTTTCGCCGGCCAGTAGAGTGCATAATTCGGGATCGGCGTCTTGAAGGCGACCGAATGCGTTGAAGTCCATGGCCAGTCCACGGCAGTCGTACCGGTTACGGTGTCGACTCGTCGAAAAGCATCCGCTACAATGTTGTCTGCTCCCCGCACGTGCTGAATGTGTATAGTAAATTGACATACGAAAGAACTGGTTGATTTGCACTGGAGGACATTTGTCGTTGGAGAAAAGCATAAGTCAATGGTGTGTGGTCGGTGAACAAGGTGCATGGCTGCGCTTCCAGGATGTGAAGGAAGTGTTCCACCGCCGCAGTGGAGCTCTTTGTAAAACGCAGGTCACGCCGAGTGGCGTGTGGTCAGCTTTTGAGAGAAGAAAACGAGCAGCAACCATATCCCGCCGAGGTGTTGTGGGAGTCTTGCGCCGACAGCGATCGTAGAGGCGTCCCTGAAGAGCGCTAATCTGGCGGTCGGTAGCTTTGACGTATAATTTGTTGTATTTTGATTGATAGTAAAATAGAACCACAGGTTGAAACTCGAGTATATTGGTTTTTTAAACCAATTTTAAGTTCTTCCCATGTACGTTACCCGGTTATCGTCATCAACGTAACGTACACGCTAGGAAGAGTGTACGTTATACAAAAACACTCTCACGAACACACCACCGATCCGCGCCAGTTGCGTTCTAATTCTTGGAAGATAGTAACTGAATTATTGTTTGAAATGTTGCAAGTTCAATTTGAACAATACCTTCCAAATGAATTATGAGTTTCCTCTTCTTGCACTAGCTGTATGTTAATACGTAGACACTAATAAGAATTGAAAATGCAAAAACCAAATTCCATCCAGCTGCGAGATTCCTTCCAGCTGATTTACTTTGGGAAAAAGAAAACAATCTCAGAGAAATCTCACTTTCTCCAATTAGTGAAAAAGGTTCTAAAAACGTTCTAACGCTTTCTGGCAAAGTAAACTATCGTGGAATAAAATGGTTTGAACTCTTCTTGTTCTTGTACGCTTTTGTTTCCTATTTTTATGTATGAGGTTTAAAATTATTAGTAAGTCATAACACTATGTTGATCAATAGGGTAAAATGACAAAAAATGTGTAAAAATAAACTTAAATGCGTCATTTCTGTTTATAGAACGTTCTGATGATCAATAAAACTATCAGTCAGGGTTTATGGCACTTGTATCTAAATGCACAAGTAAAATGGGGATATTGACCCCGCCTAACCCTTACTCATTACCTCACAAATGAATAGCAAATGAATAATTTAAATCATTTTGTAAAAGGGTTGAAAATAATTCTGCGATGATAAATTCATTGCTACACCAATTTAAAAAAGTATTCTAAAAATTAAATAGCTATGAATGATTTTCAAGTCTTCTTGGCGCGCTCTCATGTTTCTATAATAATTGTATATAAAAGGTGTCGCAGAAAGGTTGCGACAAACCTCTACGGGAGATGGGGCAAGTCATGAGGATTGAGGATTGCATAGCAACCCATGGCCGCAAATGGTAGGAGAGGTCCAAGAACGGAAAGGAAACAAGAGAGTGATTCATCAGAAACATTTATTGGGCGTAATGAGTACAAATGGTGTACGACATGAATTCAGCTCTAATGTTACAACATATGCTCGAAGATTTCCCCATCAGACGCCACGCATGCCTGACACCGACGAAGCATTGACTACCGGACACGCTGGAATACCACCGGGAATTTCGTTGACTGTAGCTGCTGCGCAAACGATTCTTGCAACGAGATCCATTTTAGACTCCACAAGATCGCGATATATGAGAGATTTCATGGCTCCCCTCAGAAAGAAATCAAGGTTCATTAAAGCTGGTGAGGGTTGTGGAACCGGTCTACTACGCCCAAACCATCGATGCGGAAATGACCAGTTCAAATGCCAGCGAACAGCCAGACTAAATTGAGCAGACACATCGGATCATATTGGATACACATGCAGCGCCTAACATTTTCTGGAACATCTTCAAGCTAGCCGGGAAGAACCTGTACCAGAAAGGTCTGATAATTCGCGGCGGTAAAGCGGGATGGTAAAAAAGGTACGGTCCGGCTAAGCAGTCGCCGAACAGACCCGCCCACACATTAACTGAGAAGCGATGTTGTACCGCGAGGTACCGCACATCGTGGGGGTTTTCTGGTGCCCACAAATGATCTGTGGTGATTGAGTATGCCATCCCTAGTGAATGTGGCCTCATCAGTGAACAACAAATAAGCTGGAAAATTCACATCTTGGTCACGTTGTTGCAGAAACCACTGGGCGAAACGCACACGCGCAGGGTGGACATCGGGGTGTAATAACTGCACCCTCTCGAGATGAAAATCGTGTAAGGACTCGGCGTTAAAAACACGCTGCACACTGCTACGAGACATTCTTACGTCTGAGGCAACGGCACGTATGCTGGTGCTTGGAGTAGTCTCCACGGCATCCAACACACGTTCTTCCCTAACGACCGTTCGTAGCCTTCCCCCTCTATCCCTGCCACTTCTTAATAACCCTTACTCGCACAAATTTCGATGCAGACGTGCAAACAAACTGTGGTGCGGTTGATGTCTGTCTGGTAAGCGTTCTCGAGAAATGCGTCCAGCGGTTCGTCCATTGCACACACCTATTCCATACATTAAGTGCCTGTCTGTAAGCTCACCTTTCGTGTACCGTTCCATGCTCCTCGTTTGCTGGCTAGCGCTCGCAAGAGGAAATCCACATGTTCCCCTCCAGTACTCTCGACTAACACTTCTGGGACAACATTTGGCGCAACACTTCTGGGATATCCTAAAAAATATATAACGTAATTTAATGTACTGTACCGCGCCGATAATTCCTTTAAATTTTATTTATTTTTATTGATTGAATTTATCGTCATTATTGTCAATAAACATGAGTCAGGGCGTGGATTCGCGAAAATTCCAACCTGTTAGGCTCCCACAAGTCTAGATTCCCTGTTTCATGGAATAAAAGAACTTAGCACACTGAAATTTACATTTACTCAATAAAAACATAATGAAAAATCAAAAGCACAAAAATTTAATATTATTTCCCCAATGCATTCGCACATTCACACTATAAACTATTTCCCTTCGAAAGACATCGTTGGAAGGAGAACATCACGTGACGATATTTTTGTATAAAAAGAGCAGACACTATAAAATTTAAGGAGGCACTAGAAAATTTTAGCACACGGTAGAAAGTTGTGTTCAGACAGTGATAATTTTATCAGACTGTGAAAATGTATTTTCGTTAAAGTTGTTACAACACCACTGTTGTATAAGTGCGTCAAAATTCATTAAAACGTTCGGAGAATTAAGGAACAAACAGTGTCGACGATGATCAATGTTAGTTAATGAAACAGAACGTAGAAAGTGCTAAAATTAATTGTGACTAATTAGCACGTGACTGTAAAAGAATACGCGAAGTTTGCCTTACGAGCAGTTCGAAGTCTTGTGCTACAAGAGATCAGCAAATATCTCTTACCGCTATAAAAGTTCGACCAGTGAGGTAATGGATTCTAACTAATGAAGTAAATCTTCTTTTCAGAGTAAAGCTATCCGCAAATAGTCACTTATGTAAAGTTGTGAGCCCAAAGAAGGCATCGTTTTTGCACAGCGCATTATAACGTGAGTTCACGGTGTGATAAGCCAGAAGGCATGCTAAATGCAATTAGTTCAGTGACCACGAGATTAAATAAAATATTGAAAAAACCGAGTTAGTAAATAAAATACTAAGTGATTCGCGCAACTCTGAAACAAGACGACCGCAGGAAGTAAATTGATGTAGGCAGGTCGAGTAAATCTAGAAAAAGGAATCGAACATTGGCGGGGAGAGAAGACGCAGTATCCTCTAACAATCATCGAGTGCTCCTGTGAAATTAAGTAGCATCATCCAGTTAGACATCAAAAGACACAGTAACAATTGTACAAGAGTGTATTTGATATTTTATGAAGGCCTATCAAAATATAAATTGTTAATTAAATGTCATCAGGTCGAGAGGAAAGTGTGATGTGATTGAAAGTGGTACGTGCTTTAAGAACAGATGAACCCTTCCTAAGAAGACGTTGGTGAGTAACCAAAGAAATGTTTAAAAAAGAAAGGAGGAGATCATTTATGTAGCGCAGTAGACGAAGTCATGTGTAGAGTCTAAATCATTAACCAGTGTCCGAGTGTGTAGAAAAACCTTTAATTACAATAGTTAATAAAGTATATTTGTTGTCATTTGAATGCCACATTGCATTGTTTTATTGTGAGTTGTTCCAATGGGACTGAGTATTCCGTTCTCAGTCCTGTGATTCATTAAATTTAATTTATTTCATTCCAATATTTTTGAGATTTTTCTTTATTAATTATCAATAATTAATCAACTAATTAGCATTGATATTTAATACACTATAGAAGTCTCAATATATAACAATTAGTGCACTCAATTAGTGGAGTTAATAATTATAACGCTCGATCCATTTCGCGAGGCAGCGAGCGGCGAGATTCAAGTGTTGTAAGAGCGACGTGTCGCGTCTTCCAGGAGCGAATCTTCAAGTACTTCAACCAAGCCATAAGACCTCCAATCAGAGACAAGCGACCCCTGCCTTCTCACCTCTCGCACAGCGCAGCGCAGGACAGCAGAAAGCAGGCGACTCTCTCTCGCTCGTAAGCATGTCACCCTCAACTGATAGGAAAAGTACGCGCATTTAAAATCTTAGTGATTGGGCAAGTGTACAAACCTGGCCCGAAGTCTATGGCGTAGTAAGAAACTCCAATGTTTTTCAAAGACTTTTGCCAGTCGGTTGAAAGAATTCCCGCGCAAGCATTCAGCTTATGAACTGAATCGTAGCAAGCTCTGCTGTTGTGGAAATTGCGTTATTTGAACTTCACCTACTTCTCAGCTACAACCAAGAAAGAAGATAGGAGACATTGTAAGGTATATGAGTAGCGTGTATGGCGTTATCTCTCCGATCGACGAGTTGCGGGGATCTTTTTCCCTGTAACGGGGCGAAACGGTGCGAGTAGGAAATTTTGCTATCTATTCTATTGAGTTTTTCAAATCTAGTATTCCAACGCAGTATAAATTTGGTAGTTTCTTCTCATGTAATTAATTCCACATCTGGACCAATGCTCTGACATAGTTTATTGTGGGTATTTTTTCTTTTATCACTACAGTATACTGATAATTTTTGCTGAATAAATGTTTTTGTTAACTGAATTTTATTGTGTGTAATACAATCAACTATCTTTCCCTTGTTTCACTTGGTTTATTGTTAATGTGAATTACTCCAGTTGTTTGTTGCTAGTAAACATTTTATTCTGGGGTAATTAATGTAGGAGCACAATCGATTTAGGAATTTATTTAATGTTCACAGTAGTTAAATTTTAGTGTCTCAACAATAGTACGAATTTATTTCAATGTTTTCAAAGTTCACAGTAGTTAAATTTTAGTGCCTCAGAACTAGTAAGGCGGGCAGTGAATTATTTTGTTCAACTATTATAGCCGTGCCGCTTAGCCGGACGACTCTCAGGATCTGGATTAATGATTTTTTTGGCATAAATTAAAATCCACCGACTTAAGTCAGTGTGGTCATTCTGGGAGTATTTATTTGCTGCCCAGTACAAATCTCGTTGTTGCGCTTAGATTACCCCCCCCCCGAGTTGACCTGGGCGTAATCTCGTCAGTTGCAATCGTAGTTTCAATCTACCACGTAATCTACGCATAGGGCCACACATAAGGGGTATAGTCCCTTCACAATATATATATATATA
>NNCF01132833.1:277038-295992 GCA_002313205.1 Laupala kohalensis
CGTTAATAGAAGAATACTTACATAATTATTTAATTCAAATATAATTCCCTTTTAAAATGTACTCTTACCATTTAATTTATCAATAATTATTTATAGATAACTACCTTCCAATTTACTTAACACGATTGACTCAATATTTTTTGTTTAAAAACAGTTAATATTAAGAAGTAATATAAAATTTTAATTTACGCTTTAAATAATGCCAACTGTAGGATAATCTTTCATATATGTTCTAAAATTGTTAATATCATATAATTTCGATAATTAAAAACGAACTGTACAGACAAAATTTCCCAATATTTTGAAACTTCCCTAGTCGACAAGTTTCCAATAGATTTCTAGGAAGATGGGTTTAGTTCGTTTCAAATACACGAACAATCAAAAACACAACATAATGCAAATTCACAATATGACACAAAGATTCACAATGAGTTCACGAAAATAGTACGACATAGAACTCAAATTGAGGAAAAAATATTACAAATAATTGAAATGAAAAGCTTTAAAATGTAGATGTGAAAATGCTCATTTCTCATGCGCAAAACTAAAACCACGCCAACATTTTTGACAATTACACAACGAAAATCTGAAAAGACTAAAATACAAACAGAAGAATACACGAAGAGGTCAAAAATAGTAAAACACGAAAATAAGAACGCTTCAGAAAAACGAACTCCACTAAAAAAGACGCGAAAAGTTTTTCATAAAGAAGTGATGAAGCACTAGAACAAATACTCAGTGATATTATAACTCAGTATTGCAATGATTAATATAAACATTGATATAATTAATAATCAGCCCGTAGAAATTGAAGGAAATGATATTCAAGGGAAGCACCGTGAGTAAAATCACCCGCCGTCTTCCTCGCGTCTCTCGATATACCCGTCTATTCACACTTGTGACCTTCAGCAGGCGACAAGGTCGCGCAGGAAGCAGTGGAGATCTCCACTCCGCGCCCGCTAGATGTGACATCGCCCATGATATAAACACAGGTCGGCGGAAAAAATGCTCCGCTCCGCTGACGCAGATGTGACATGGACTTAATTAAGCTCACGCTCGGATTCAAGGATTCCATTCGCGAATGCTATACAAAAAGTAAAACGATTCGGTCTCTCCCCACTTCTGTTTCCACCCTCTGACTCGTGGGTCGACCTTGAATTCAAAATCTACTGAGTGAACGAAACCGAATAGAATGAAGCATAACTGTTATTATGATGACAATCTTGATATATTTGCGTTCAGTGGTTTTACAACGTTACTTAACTGCGTATAACGAAAAGTTTGGCGGCGTTCACTGCAAAATATATTATGCGGGTTAAACATTATCCCTCCCAGACGAAAATTGTAATATGTTAATGTTCATGAAGGAAAAAATGAACCGTATGCAATGTGGTCTTGCATGTGGAATAAACGCTCTTGCTACTTCAAATAAAATAAAGAAGCACAATAAATATAACTTATGTTTTTATTTTCCTTCTCTACCTAGACTAGTCTACTACCTACGCTACACCTATAATGAACTATTGCATGTTTGACTAACTTTAGAATCCTTGGCTATTTGACTGATTTAACATTAAACATATTAAATTAACATTTGACAGTGAACATTATCCTCCGTTTAATTTTCAACAGTAAACAACGCTTTAACGATTAACGAAGTTGACTATCGGAGTAACGAAGTTGACTATCGGAGTAACGAAGTTGATTAACGGTTAATGAAGTTAAATTCCAAATTAACTTTCCAAACCTCTGGTTATAAATGTTCCTTCGAGACTTACTCAATCAACTTACAAAAAACGCCATCAAATAAAACAAGTTTAATGTCTCTTTGTATACAAGATTTCTTAACTATTTTATTTATTTGCAATTTTTCTTACACGTTTCATTTTCTATAATTTTTTAACTAAATTTATAAATATTGTTCCATCCTCCATAACTTCCCTGATTATGTTTCAGAATTAATTTTATTTCTTCATAGATTGCATATTCTGCATATTAATTAATAATATTATAAAAATAAATATTTTGTCATTGCATTGAATAGAAAGTTTATCAAAAATATAGATAAAGAAACTACCACAATAATTTTTACATTTAGCATCCTTGAAAATTATCAGGTTCTCAGTGCAAAAAAGATAAAATCCCAAAAAATACACATTTTATTTTAACCGGGTTAAAGAAATAAAATTCAGGAATAGCTCATTCATACACTAATATTTTGCTACATCATTCATGAAATCAAATTCGAAAAGAATTATAGATGTGTTTGGTATAATAATAAATTTATTGTCAAAAAACAGTACAGACTGTGTATGACCACGTGGAGGACAATAAACTAATTTACTCTCCGGAAGCAAGCATGGGACCATCCCATCAATTCCGATCAAGGGCCCTAAGGCAGAGGCAGATTCAAAAATTTCAGTAAAAGTTCCTAGATAAGATAAAAAGTTAGCTGCGAGTTATAATACATATATAATGTCAATATACATATATACCTTTCAAACATCTTAAATTCATTTATTACTTTGATGTATTCATAGTAAAAGAGTAAAATAAGTCATTCCATCAAGCTCTTTACTATATATTTATTTCTTGTTTTAAATTATTTAACTTTTACAGTTTTCTTTAGAAGCAGGTCTTCAAGGATATTTATTTCCCAAACAAAATGTTTTTGGAATACAGATCAACAATATATCAGAACAATCTTAATGTTTGAGAAATCTGTAAGGGTTCAACTTATCTGATGAGCATCTAAAATTGATTCTGTCAAATTTTTGGCCCATATTGGACAGATATTGTTGGTCAAAAGCTACTTCACACATCTCACACCAAAACATAAAAGCCAAAGAATGATGCATAAGAGAAACAACAAATCTTTTTTTTTTTCAAAACTGCATTAACACGAGGTTTTTGATATAAAAAAAGATTTACTTCCCATATGTCGCTTTTTTTTAAATATTGATATTTTCAGTAAAACTTTTAGTACACATAAAAATCACGGAAGTCAGGTGAGTCTATCTGATCATTTTATAAATGTATATCTATGTATCCAATAAATATTGTTCTAAGAATCTTTACTTTATTTGTATGTGCAGTTGGTCTGCCTGATTAAAAAGAATTTTCAGTTATGCCTTGAGTTAAAAAGGTACAAGACTCCTGCTCTAAAGCATGCGTAAAAACCCACAAGGCAACGGAAAGCATTCTGGATAACTCACTTTATTTTCGAACAAGTAAAACAACATTATTTGTTTAAACTAAATATCTCTTGTCCTATTTCTTGTATCATTTCGCGTGTTCTAAAATGGTCTACTGTCATAGACAGCAAAATGTAAACCAGGGAAACAATAGTTAATTTGTAAGGTTGGTGCTGCTGAAACAGGTATAAATACGATCGCAAACCACTAGACGTATCAGTTTGGATTACCTTTCTGGAAAGAGCGAACTCGGGTGGTCAGAGTCTGCAAACTTTTATAAGAATTTTTATTAGCGTTTGGTTGTAGAGATGTCTTGCGCTGTAAGTAATTAGAGATGCATATTAGCAGAATACCGAAGATCGGCCTAACCAGACTTATTGAACAGAATTGTTAATCGGTTACTTCTCCCAAATTTTGCTCTATTCAATACGTGAATTTCTGTAATTAATGTAAACAACACGACATTCATAGTGTGAAGCTATTTTGCCACTATCTTACTTCTTAGTTCTTACCCTGTTTCTAGGGCGGCTGCGGCTGTAGTCCACGTCGGACTCCTTCCAAACGCGGGCGCGGTAGAGGTGCTGGATGTGCCCCGTGTCGTCCAGCTGCCCCCAGAAGCAAATCTTCCACCCGTCCCAGTTCATCCCAAGGAGGTTGCGGTTGCGGATGCGGTCCTCGGCCGCGCTATCGTAGCAAATCCAGGGGCACTCGTTCCAAAGGTGAAGCCAGAGAACGAAGCTCTTCACGTAAGTCTCTGGATCGCTGTTCACGAGGCCGTGTGGTCCCAATTTGGAAGAACCTTGGACCCGATCCGGATCTGCAGGCTTTGTTCTCGGAGTATGACTATAATTACTTCTGGGGTACATTGTCAGAGCACAAGGTGACTGTAGAGTGGAGTAAACGCTTAAAATCGTAAGTCCTCCAAATTTGAGATGCATATTTTTTTTAAAATAAGTTTAAATATATATCAACGTCTGATGTTTTAGAACTGTTGGCTCCTGCTCTACGGATAACCCTCCTAAGATCAGAATAAGCGAACCTCTTCTTAAAATGCGACCTGTTCGCGACTTAGTTGAGACACTATTGGTAAGTAGCCTTCACTTCCCTCTCTCCTTGGTGTCTTGCCACAGTAAAAATATAATTTCTCGCAGCACGAAATGATCCACGCTTATCTGGAAGTGAACGACGACGAATACGAAGATGAAGAACACGGGCCGAATTTCCACAAACACATGCGTCGAATCGACAAGTTGACGGGGACGCGCCTAACTGTACGTAAAATGAAGCTGTAACAACGTACATTTACTTTCTTCTACATCTGCTTGCTTTCCTCAGGTTGACCACAATTTCCATGCAGAGGTAGAGATGAACCAATATGAATGGCGTTGCAACGGACCTTGCCGCAAAACAGTCAAGCATTGTTACAACAAACCCCCTGGCACATCAGATGCGTGGTGGGATAAACATCTCGAACGCTGTGGTGGTGACTTCATTCTCAAGTACTCTCCTGTCAAAATAAGCCCATCCACTCTAAGTATATAAAGCCCTTTGATTTCTCTTCGTCTGGATAGTTTCCTATCTTGTCGCACCTAAGTCTGGCTTCTTTCCTTTTCAGAGTCTTCGGGCAGATTCCCTCTGGCCAATATTGCAAACGTGAAAAAGTGAAAGTTTTAAAAATTGCATGAAATGCTATTATTTTTATTCAAGTTTTAGAAAGTTTTTTTGCATGATTATTCTAAGGGTATGTATTCTACTTGGAGAATCAAAATCCAACTGATCGTAAAAAAATTGTTTTTAACCTCTGTAATTTTATCAATAAACCTCTCAATACAGCACTCATTACTTTTCCATTCTATTCCGGATTAATAACTACCAACTAACCCCTGTATTCCTCGCACCTGAGTTCGAATACATAGTTGTGTGTGCCAGTTATTTGCAGGTGATATTTATGCCTTCAATTCTAAATTTTTCACTCTTTGAATTGAATATTTTCACAGCAAATCCAATTTTGTTAGGTCCATTTTAAGGAAACTGCAAGATCTGAACGTACATACATAGTTCCTTCCCTTCAAGCGCAATGCCATGACATTGGGACAAGAAATTCAGGAATTCAGCGTTACACAAAACCCACGACATCCTTTGAAAAATTGTCTGTGAACAGTTAATTTCCCGTGTGGTTTTAATGGGCACTAATAGGAAAAACGTTACTAACCTTCCTTTCTTGTTTACATCATTGCATGGTACGTAAAGCTTATGAGACAACAGAAGCACGTCTATTCATTTAACTCAATAACTTTTGCCTATGTAGTTTCCGATTTATCTATATTTAAAAATGTGACACATTAAGGCATACTGCAAATTGTAACATATAACTGGTAAACAAACATACTATATCTTGCGAGCAGTATTTTAATTAAGTCGCAGATTTGAAAATACAAAAGATTACCGAGAACGAGGGAGTGGGCGAGGGGCAAGGTAGCCCAGTCGGTGAGAACTGTCCTCGGCGCCTTTTGTGATACGGTTGCACGCTAGTAAATTCTTCCGAGATTTTTCAATTATTGGCATATCTAAATCTGTGCATGTTTAAAAAGATAACATATAGTTTAACAAAAAAACTTTATTACATTAATTATTTACATAGACGATTTAATCTATATAATAAAGAACCCTCGAACATAAGTTCAGTGCCGGCGATAGAAGATAAAAATTAACAAATATCACAAGTTTCTCGACTTGATAGAAAATTAAAAACAAATTTATTGTCGTAAATTGAGTAAATTCAACAAACTGAGTAGAAACTAATTTTCATAAACCAGCGTTGTATTGAACATGTTTTAATTTAAATAAGGTTTACATTTATACAATTTGTTTACCAATATTTTTTCTAAGTCAGACAGGAAGTTTAGTGGGTACGCGTAGATTGGGTTGTTCGCTACTCCGGCTCAGCGCATCGCAACACAAGCGTCGCAATTCGAAGAATTCTCTTTTGTGCTCCTATTACCGACAAAGAGGGAAATCAGGCAAAGTGGGTAAGCCAGTAGGAAATTAGAATGAGACATATCTAAATAAATCATAAAAACAAATTCTTTTGAATGATATTATAAATAGTAACAATGAGTAATAATGCAAATCATTTTTTTTACTGACTAGCTTAGTTGTTAATTTAGTGTATACGTGATACTTGGGTACAATTATGTCACGAGATGATTTTTGAGGAGGGGAGGGGCGGCGAATCCTTACCGCCACCAATGCATAAGTTGTGGCATACTGCGTGTGTTAGGACCGGCATAGTAAAACGTTGTTTGGACGGTCTATAACGCGGCGCGGCCTTGAGTACGTCGACCGTTCCCATGGCGCGTAGTCTGTCAACAGGTGTACAGACGTCCATTAAGCTGGTAGAATACATTTTTAATACATTATTTAGTGCTCATTTGATGATATTTAAAAGCTCTATTCCCGCATTTTTCGCTCTGTTTTCGAGTTATTCTGGATTGGGCTAGCTTAATAAAGTTAGCAAACAATGTCAGGAGACATATTTAAAGATCAAATAATGAATCGCCAATTTAATGCTAATTGAAGTGTTGTATTCTCGAATTAGCCCCTTGTTGAGAAAATTTAGTTTTTTTTTACAAGTTGAATTATGTTAATTATAGATAATACCAGCAAACGAACCGGTGCACAGTGGTTCAGAATCCCCAAAAGCTGTAATTTTCAAAATAATCGGAATGTAATTTTCAAAATATCAAAATTGCCTGCAAATACCGACAACTTGCAACAATTCATAACCAAAACAAATTACAAATTTCAAGAATAAATTTTACTTTTAAATACATAAAAGTAAAAAGTTCAGAAGGATTCTGCTTTGTTATTAACATGGAGAGTAGTTCATAGTATTACAAAAGTTACTGCCAACTTCCAGCTGCGACCCCGAAAGTTATGAATGAAAAATATAAAACTTACGCGTTATTATGAAGAAAATTTACGGTGCTGTTCATCCGTTCTTAATCTGTTTGCTTGTGTAAATAATATGGAGATACATTTTTTATATTTACTGGAAAGTTATCAACATATCATTTTATAAGAGATGTAATTTATTTGTTCCTTAAGTAGTTTTATATTATTTATAACTCGAGAATTAAACTTTTGTGTTATTAGTTCATATTTGGGACAAACGTTTTCTGCATTTATTTAATTCCTTTTCACATATATGAAAAACGTAAGAGAATCGAAAATTATGTGAAATTACTTTCGACAATACACATCATTTGTAGGCAATGAGATTTGATTTCTTTACTTCACTGTATAAATATAAGAAATTATAGGAATATTTATAAGTAATTTGTGATTCGAATTATACCAATTCCATACGATATCTTGCAATTATATTCAAATTCTGTTAAAAACTGTATTTTATCACAGTATTACGCAAACGGTTTTTACAGAAACTTTAATATCATTTACATTGCCTAGGAAGACCTTGCGAGACAACGAATCTCGAGATGTCGTTTAAATATAGAGAATGGAAAAGTTTATTGAAGTCAAGAATATACAGAATATTTTTGGTATATTGTATGTGTATAATTAAAATGTGTATAATTAAAAAATACAAAATATTTCTTTAATAGCGGTGTAATGAAAAATTTTATCTCGTTACGATTTACCAGCGGTACTATTAGTCTTCCAAATATGGGCGCCGTTTCAAATAGACCTACGATTGGTCGAACGAAACTTCCCCTGTCGAAGGGGAAGCAGGAGGAGAGACGCGTTGCAAACCTAATAGATCCAAAACTGGTCAGAGCGTTGGACTTAGAAAAATAAATGGGCTCTTTTATGTTATCAGTAGTGTACATAACACCAGAACCTTTCTCAACTGATGAAGGAAAACTTATGGGAAAAAAAAGGATTTTCCTGTTTCCCAACCCATCCATCTCCCTGAGATCGCGGACTCTGTTTACCGACTCCAAAGGGATATCCGGAAGATAAGCAGTCAGGACTTACTTCATCGCAAAACTTTTATACCCTTTGTAGTTTTATTTTAAATCTTGTAAATGTCCAACCGTATTTATTCTGAACTTAAATAAATTGGCCAATAATCATACTCGTATTTTCGCTAAAGTCTGCCTGGAATAAATTGAATTATAATTTTGGGTTTAAATTTGTGTGGGCCGGGAAAATCACTAAGATTTCAGAGTGCAATCAATTCTTTCAAAATCACTTTTCTGATATACTCCAACGCGAATTAAACAATACAGTACTGTTGCTCTGAATCATTGATGATTCTTGAAATAACACATATCAGACTTATCGGGTGCTTTGTCATCTTCCACAACCATATTGATGAGCTCATGGGAGCGGGCACATCAACTCGTGACAGCGGCCACAAGCCACTGTAAAGATTCATTAATATTTATTATATATAACTATTGCATAAGAAGTCAACATTTTTTGGAAAATTTGCAGTAAATCCCATCTTAATGTATGCGTACCTTTGCTGAAAGATAAACCGATCAATTTTCTTCACACTTTGCTCATATTTAACCACATCTAATGTTATAAAAAAAATTTTTGCAGATCCAATCAACATTCTTAGTTAACTTAAGCTGGTATTTTAATTTCATATATGTATTTGTATATTTCATTCCATTGTGTATGTCAAACGTTTGTTTATGTATTTATAACCAGAGGTGCCCCCCCTAAACCTTATGACGCAGACCCTCACACCAAATTATCCCCCCCTTCGTCTCTACTCTCTTTCAAACCATATTCCAAAAATTTAGAAATATTTTACAACTTTATCCCTCTTATTTATCATAACTCCAAATTAAAACCTGTTTGCAAAACCAGTGCACATGGTTTCTCAAACATTTTTAAGACTCTCATCTGTATAGTACGCAAACCAACTTAACAAAGAAAAAAGCAACCATTGTCATGCATTCTATATTGATGTTGACAACAGCAGTTTAATATTCTGCGTATAAAATAAAAGGAAAGTGATTGCTTGAAAATGGCAATTGTTTGGTACAATTTTTCTAGAAATTTTGCGCAGAATCCATAATAATTCTAATTTTTTGTCTTTTATACGCGCGGTAAAAAAACAGTTTGCACTAAGAAATATCCAGTAGACGAATCATTTCGACCGCGAAGGGTAAGGGTGTTGGTGTGAGCGAAAAGGTTATGTGTCAGAGAGCAATTGGGAACGAAGTAGTGGTGAAAAGTGAGGGAGGTAGCCAGCCACCTTCCGATATTCTACAGGCTATACGGTGTTACGAATGTCGCATTAAAAACAAACTTTCGGTATCAGAGATACTAAAACTAATATTTCCGTCAAAATCTCGCGATTTTTTTCTTGGTTAAACTGTCTCTGGACCACGTATATGAGAAAGTAAAAAGTACACCACCTATATCCATTTTACTGATAAAGAATAAATTTAAATGGGATTACAATACATTTGTTTCAATGTATATTTCAGAAGCTACAAATTAGGAAAATAGAAGAACAGAGTTTGAATTTTTTAAATTTCGAAGTACCATACTCAGATGTACCATAGGTATTCAGATTCGTATCCGCTAAACTGAGATTTAGAGGTTTCTTACGTTTCTTCGGATTATTTCACTAGATAAGCTCCTCAGATACATGTTCCCTTCTTTACTTGTAAGGTATATAAAACAAGAGAATGAGGCAATTAGCAGATGTCACTCGATTTTAAGAAACGTAGGCCATGAAAATCCTCAAGAAAAATGTAGTATGATGCATAACGAGTATAGGTGTGGGTGACTGCAAATATTTGTGAACGAAATTTACATTAAAGAAGCCAATATCAACGTACAATTCGAGAAAAAGTTTTTCTTTCATCTCTCTTCTTACCTTAAACCGCATGCAGTAACGCTTGACCTGTGCTTGACGCTTTCTCAGACTACGATTCAGAAGATCAATTACCGTTGCGCATCCCTTACAGTATGATATCATCGAGAAGCATTGGATGATATATTATCGGAGATGAGGGATGATATTCGGATTTGATGATGTATTTGAGGATGATTTCAGGGATGATATTCGGATTTGATGATGTATCATCGGTTAAAAAAAAAGATCGATGAGCCGGGGCCTCCGATGATGTTAGACATGGTGAAATGTCCATCGGTCGTGATCTAGACAATCAGGAAATTTATACAGGAAAACACAAAACAAATTAGGTAAACATGTTTATTAATAAAACTATCAATTTTCTTGCTGATAATTTATGACAATATCTTCATCATTCATCAATTCATCATCAGAGCCATCACTTTCATTATCAAAGTTATTGTCTGATTGGTACTCGGCATCACCATTATTACGATCTTCACTACCATTTTACTTTATGCTGAATCATGAACACTTCCTTCACCGGGCTCTAAATTTCCTTGTGAAGCACTACTTGCAGGAGACTCGTCGACGGAGTGGACTGACATATGCGAGCTGGATGTGTTTGGTTCTAACTCACTTCGACTTCGAGCAGGACTGCTGGGTTCAGATGCATCAGAATCCTGAGGAAAAACCTGCGGCCCATCATTCTGAATATCATTGTCCTGTGAAACAAAATTAATTATTGTTAAAATTTAGTCCAAGAATACATAGCTGCTCTGGGAAACCAAATTTACAGTCAGTAAATTGCCTACGAATGATACACTAACCTCAACATTCAGGTTGTTTACATTGCGGCTTTCATTACCGTTTTGCTGTGATCGCCTGGTCGACTCCGGAACCGATACATTGGCATCTCTTAAATACCTGAAGTAAGGGCTTCTCGGCATTTCCTTCCTTCTTTATCTCAAAAAATAATTACAATTTCAAACACTACTTGTTTACAAACTTTCAACGGGCCAGAAGCTGCTTGCCAGTGCCACTACAACCATATTTTATAACCCCAAGCCAATAATTATTCCATTCCAGAAACGCACTTGGAAAACATCTGAAAATTCATCATTTACTTCAAAACATTCGGACGAGGAGGGAAGCAAAACGAAAAAAGTACAAACGTTCGGTGTGGATTCGCAAGTACGTGTTGGAGACACTTGCAGTAGGTTGGTATTAAGCAACCAACTGTTGAAATAGAAAATGGACCCACCAGCATCTAAAACATTCTAATATTACGAAAAATTGGGGAAGCCAGTCAGAATTTTTCTGACGATTGGAAGTCAGCCATCGCAAATAACTTCTAGAGAAAGAGTTTCTTGTCAATATTGCGTTGGTAATGTTATGGTCACCTCGCAGCGGCGATGTTGGCTCCCCCGATGGACTGTGACTGCCTCATACATTGACACGTGATATATTTCTTTTATTTATGAAAACCTGTGACCTGTCAATTTTATAGAAGACTGAAGTGCTTTGCAGGAACCTTAAGATTTTCATTTGTATCACATTTCTTAGGCAATTGAGGTATTCATAGACGATGATCTTATGATGCCGATGCTTCTCAGAAATGAAGTTATCATCAATACCCCATGATACCACCGATATCATGATACCGATGCTTCTCACAAATAGAGTTATCATCAACACTTGATGATTAAACTGATATCACGCCAATGATTCTCATATATGCAATTATCATCTACATAGACAAGTTATCATCCAATCTCGATGCTATTAGCATCAAACCTCGATGATAGTTTTCTCTAAGGGATCACTTCAGATATTTTGATTATTTAATTAATTTTGAATTTTTTTTGGCAACGTTCTATCCACTTATCATATCTAAGAGTTTATGACTCACAAGAAACGCAAAAACTATTGTCAACACAGTAAAAATTGGTTAATTCCTGACAAATCGGGTGAACGATACGACATTGTTATCATTTTTATTTTAATATTTACTATTTTTTAAAGTATATTTAGTAGTTAACTATTAAATGTTCTAAACTTCCAAAAAACCTCCATTTCTCAAACCCCCGAAAAAAAAATTTTCAATGACGCAGTTTGCGTCACGACCCCTTGTGGGCACCCCTGTCACAACATTCTATGTAAAGATTAAAATGTTTTATCTCATGTGTTATTTCATACATATAATACAAATACCACAACCAGAAAAAAACACATTATGTGTATATTCCTTAATTTCTTTCCTTCATGTATGTATGTACAACCATGAAAAAGAAAGAGACAGACAGGATAATACGCCATGAAATAGAGGAAACATACTCTTGGAAATGCCCACTATGCGACTTTCTTAGAGAAGGTAGACAAGGTAGAATATACGTTCTCTCGCATATTACTCAAAGACATCCTGAAACCCCAACTCCAGGAAGCAAAGCACAAACAAACAAATGTATAATATGTGACACGACGTACAAATCAAAGGCAGGGTGGCAGAGCCATATGAGAACGAAACACAAAGACACAAATCAAGCTGCACCAAAACAACCCATCAAAATCATGCAACAAGCAAGAAATCAATCACAAACGAACCATAATCGAACAAAAACGCAACAACTAGCAACAGTGCCGGGACAAAATTCAACATCTCAGTCACTGGACACACCTCCAAACAACCAACATCAATGCAGAGCGTGCCAGAGAATATGTAAATCCAGAGCTGGACTTATCACCAGAGGAACCTGACATGCAAAGCAGCAATTGAGTAATTGGCAACATCGGATGCGATGAATATCTAATACATGTATGTATGTATGTATGTATTGTGAGATTTGAATAAGTTACTAATTAATTATAAATTTAATAATCCATGTTGCGGAATTTTGACGTTTAAAGAGTAGAAATTTAAAAGGAGGACGGTTGAGGGGCCGATCATGGGCTGGCAGCCACACCCGGGGCGCGGTACGAGGGTGTCGGCGGCTCCTTTAGCGTCAAGAAAAAATTATGAGGTTTTAGAAATCGCAAGCTAGCAATAGGATGGGGAAGAGGCCCAACGCGACCTCAGAAACACCAGATGGGCGCAGGGTAAAAACATGTACGAACTTGCTTGAAAAAGCGTTGAAAATAAAAACGTCGTTGAGAATATTCTAGAAAGCAGTTGGAGCCCTTTAAAAATGTTCCAATGAGAATCGAGGCGTAAGAAGGGGAAATTATTTCGGCATTGGGAGTTTTCGATCACGCGGGATTCAAAATTTTGAAGATTTTCGGGAGAAAGAAGGGATGGAGCCCATTTAAGGCAGAACAATCCAAATTTCGTCCTCACATGCATAGATTTTTCGCTCTCGCGTACAAGTTTTTCGGAAGAGCTCATGTAGCAGCTCGCTCATATCGATTTAATCAGCAGCGATCAGACGTGTTCAGCTCACATCTAAGTTCTCTGTCGTGCTGACATCTAAGATTTTCGTCGGGCTCACATTAAAGTTTTTGTAGCCGTTCTGGTGCTGCTCAGATGCTGTTCTGATCGCGCACAGATCTTACAGTTGTTCGCGCGCTGTTCGCAACTCAGATCTTGAAGAGTTTTCGCCTAGATGTTGACGCTGCTGACGTGGCTCGGTGGAGTCTTTTGGTGAGAAGCTGACAGCTCACCGGCTGTTGATGGGCTGATCTCCGGGAGGACCCTACTTAGCGGCGGTAATTGGTCATCTTGAGAGGTATGGTACGTCTGTTGGTTAGTGTCTAAACCAACACCGTATTGCGCTTGAGCGTCATGAAGTAAATGGCATGAATTACGTAAGAAAGGCACGAACTTTAGAACAACTTAGTGCCCAGACAGACTTTAGTTAAATGAATCATGCCATGAGTAAAGTCAGTGTTTGGTCTTTGTGAAGAGAAAAAGAGATNNCAATTTCTGTTTGTGTTTTGGTAGTGATAATGTCACTTCGGCGTCAAGGTGATTGTTAAATGACGACGATTTGTATTTGTGTCTTTTGGGTGAAATTTATTTAATTAAGGGATGTTTTTAGCAATTAAAATAGCTTTTATTAATGGATTTATTTGTCTTGCGTTTTCCTTAAGTGGAACCATTGCATGGCCCTTTTCCTTCTGATAAAAATCGAACCCCTTAAATATTGTGGAACCCTGAGAGGAGCTAGCCGAGGTGTTTTAAAATTTATTAATTAATTAAATTATTTTTTTATAATTAAAAGCATTTCAACCCCGTTCTGCCACAGTATGTATGTATGGATGTACGTATATACGTACGTAGGTACGTAGGTAGGTACGTACGTACGTACGTATGTATGTATCTACTATGTATTGTGGCAGAACGAAACTTGATTTCTAAAAAAATAATATAATATTTAATTTTGGGCGCCTCGGCTATCTCATCTCAGGGTTCCACATTGACTACTGGGTTCGATTTTTTTACGAAGGAAAGGACCATGCAATGGTTCCACTTAAGAAAAACGCTAACAAATAAATCCATTAATTTAATTACTATTCAAACACTATAACACCCCACATGTTGGTTTCCCCCAAAAGACAAAAATACAAATGGAAATCAAACATTCATATTACACTAACGCCAAAGTGACGTCATTCCCACCAAAAAGACACACTAAATTACACTGGCTTTAACCATAATATTTAATAATTAGCAATCTAATTTACCTTTCTCATACCAATAACAATTCACTGAATTTAACTCCAGTCCGATCTGATCAACGACTAAACATACTTTTCTTTCACACAAAGGTTTTACACTGACTTTAATCCTAGTCCTATTTAATTAACAATTTAATTGAACTTTCTCTTAATCATAACAATTCACTGAATTTACATGGCATAATTCTATTAACAAATGAGTTCAGTCTTGATACTGATTTAGTCCAGAGTTCGTGCTCTTTTTATCACTAATGCCAATTACTCTGTGACGCGCAAGCGCAATACGATGTTGGTTTAAACATTCGCCAACAATCGCACAATACCTCTCAAGATGACAGACTAGGCAGGCCGTGAAGTAGAGCCCCCGCAGAAGTCAGCACGGCTCCAATTCTCAGGCATCTGCGAACGGCGTCGATCATCGGCGACTACCCCAAAAGTACCCGTATTCGTCTTCTGTGTAATCGGCTCCCCCGAACACAGCGTCAGTATTTACAATGCCCGTTCTAATAACCACTCGAAAATAGTTTATGTGTGGTTGGGATCGAAGTTAGCTTATTTACTCGTCCCGATGATCAAATCAAGATCAACAATTAAGTCTCGAACGCAAAATAAACATCTGACGAAACATGAGCTACAAAAAAAACTCTGAGCAGTAATGAGCTATCTGAGCGACATCTGACACAAGTGAACGCGATCTGAAACACAATGGAGTGATCTCCGACGAACATCTATCAGACTGTGCGAGAAAAAATATCAGCGATCTCCGACAAAGCATCTATGAGCGATCTCCGACGACTCATAAGTGAGCGTGCGAGAAAATACTTGAGTGAGCTATCTAAAACACATCAGTGAGCTATCTAAGCGACACGAGTGAGCGATCTCCGACGAACATAAGTGAGTATCTGCGAAACATAAGTGAGTCGCGCGATCTGAAACAAGTGAGCTATTTGCGAAACATAAGTGAGACTGAAATTTTGTTTGCCATTCCTTAAATGGGCTTTATCCCTCCTCTTGCCTACTCTCCTTCCAAAAAATCTTCAAAATTTTGAATCCCACGTGATCGAAACTTCCAATGCCAAAACGATTCCCCCTTCTTACGCCTCGATTCTGATTGGGAAATTTTTAAACGGCTACTAACGTTTTCTTGCAACGACGTTTTACTTTCAACGATCTTCCAAACAAGCTCGCTCTTGTTTCAACCCTTCGCACATCTGGGTTTATTTGGTGGGGTTGGGTCGCCTCCCCCATCCCCTCGCTAACTTGCAATGTCTAAAACGTCATAAATTTGTCTTGACGCCAAAAGAAGCCGACAGAGAACTGTGCCAACCCGATGTGACCGTAGCCCTTCGTCAATCTCCAACGGCCGTCCTTTTAAATTTCTTCAACTCTCTCTTTTTTAAATTTCATTCTTTCCGGACAAGGATGATTTAATTAACAATTAATTAATGAATTATTCAAATCTCACAGTATGTATATAGGGTGCTTTGGTTACAAACTAATTCGAGATTTTATTTGTCATTTCAATAAATAACTTAACGCGCAATATCACCATATATCTTTCATTCCTTTTTATTAATACTCCCACTACCGTATTCATATTTCACGTGTCTACTCAATTCTTTACTAAGCGTTAAAGGTAGAAGAGAGATATTTGTGGTCTGAGTCTTCCACAAATTATTATTTACTTCTATACTCTTACTAATGTTATAAACTGAAATTCTACAACAATTAACGTCCATTACATAATCAAATTAAATAAATAATTCATGACTTACAACTTTTAATGCTCGAATCTATATATTTTGTGACTTAAAGCTCACAATGATTCGACTTTAAGTTGAAGTCGTTGTCGGGTGGTACAAATTATAACAAGAAATTTATCAAGAGAACAATTGAACGTTAAAGGTCATCCTTTACAGGCAGTATGTCTTGAATTAATTATTTTAAAGTTAATTTACCTGTTACTTCCCTTATATCATCTGAAACACAAGAGTTATTTTGATTGAATTTTGCAAAAAAGTAGTTGAAACCCCGAGAAGGATATAGCATTTATTCTTCTTCTGACAAATTTCACATAAATTATAAGTTTTTTTTCATTTGATACATAAGAAATATAAATATTTAGCTCAGAATAAAAATTAAATATACAAGACTACCAGTAAATAACAATGAAATTCAAACAGAATACTATTATAAATACTCTACCGAAGTTAATTGACAGCTGTCCCAATACATAGATAATTGTATAACTAATGTAATTAAAAGTGTGATGTGAATGGTGAAGTGAGCGAAAAGAAGCAATCACGCTTGGTAGCGGGAAGCCTAGTTATTGATGAAGACGTGCCGATAGAAAAATGTGATCAATTAAATATCGAACAATTGGAGAGTTTTAATTTAATTTAATCAACGTCAGGATCTGTTGTCTAGAGCAGAGGTCGCCAAAGTGGAAATTGACCAGAGAAAATTTCGCTGGTCCCCAGAGAAATGTGGAATATACTTACTCATCACGTTATGTTTTAAGATACATTGAAACATAATTCGATTCAAATAATACGTGAAAAGGAGGAAGCTCTCAAATGCGATCCAGGATCGTGAGCGTTCTGTTTATCATGTCAATTCGTTTATTTCCTGGAAAGATTTGCTTAAAAGATTAAATTTATTTTCAACAATAGATAAAATTAATCAATAAGGTATGGATAACGAAACTGAACGCCTTTTAAGTTATTATTTCAAAGAATCGTAGATGTGATTCTGTTTTTGGCATGCAACAATCTTCCACTTCGGAGCACAGGTGAGAAGATAGGGTCTCTTAATAATGGAAATTTTCTAGGAAAATTCAGGATAATAATTTAAGCATGAATCTAAAAGAAAACCTCATCGACCTATCGTCCGACGAATCTCTCAAATTTAAATTTCATTCATCCTTATCAAGATCTCTGTTTTGGCTTTCCATAAAAAGTGAATACCCTATTCTTAGAGAACAGGCGATGAAAATTCTGATTCAATTCTCCATAACTTATTTATGTGAAAAGGCCTTTTCATCTGTCACAGCCATCAAAACACGGTATCGATCTCAGCTAGAAATAAATGCAGTTCTCCGTCTTGCAGTAACAACATTGGAACCAAATATCCACAATCTTATTTCAAGTAAGCAGGAACATCCATCACTCTAGGAATGTATAATGCTAAAAGTTTGATATACTTAAACCATTTTTTAATTGTCTTGTTTTTACAGTTTTTGTTTATTTTATTATGGTTTATTAATAAAGCTTTCATAATTTGGTTACAATTAATAGTTTCATTTTATTAACTAGATACATTTTATGTGTTTTTAGATAACAATTTTTTTATAAATATATCTAACACTTAAAAAATCGTATTAGTGGTCCGCGGGATTTAAATTATGAATTTACTGGTCCGGGAGGTCAAAACGTTTGGCGACCGCTAGCCTAGAGTGTTATACTAGTCTCTAGTCTAGAGACTAATTGTGATTATAGTACAGTAACTTTCTAGTCTTATTCAAAATAACTTTTACTAAATTACCTTAAAAAATATTAAATTACTAGATCAATTAATGATACTGATGATAGTGATGGCTTCTTTGTCGATTCAGATCTTGATTTCAATTTTTTTTGCCTCGATTCCAAATTCGTTTCCGATTCCTGAAAACTCAATTATTTCAGAATAATGGTAAATAGTAAATAGCAATAACGAACAAATGGATGAAAATTCATTTATGCCTAGCGTTGCTGTTTAACAGTCAATGGGTAATATTCATTTGAGGAAATAAGTTTTTTAAGAATGTGTTTGTCTCCTTTGTTGCGACTAATCTAAAATACGTCTCACAGTCTACAATACGATTAAAAAGATGTGAATTACTGAAAAATCGATTGTAGAATGTGTTTAATTTTTTATTTTTTCTGAGTTGCTATTTGTTTTAGAAAGAATATTTTCATATCAAGGAAGTCTTTTCACTTCTCGATATATTTAAATTGTTTTCTTATGTTCTACATCTCTACATAGACCAGGGCCAGGAAACTAGATAGGGGCAAAATGAATGAGGTTTGACGATTCAAGTAGTTAGAGGTAAACACTTACCAGACTGCGCTACCATTCACCCGGCCACCTATAGTTTGTCCAGCGCTCAATAGATGGCTGCAAGATCGTGTTCACCCTTCTCCTATTGGCTGCTAGTGTTCTTTGTTCATTACATTCTGCGTGTCGTGCTTAGGCTGTAGTGTG